>CAJUYH010006317.1:0-20467 GCA_910591685.1 Galerucella tenella | reverse complement strand
CAGCTCTAGCTTCACTGCAATTCTGTAAAGTATATGTTTCTACGGTGGTAATCTGAAAATCCCTGATATATTGATCCATATTCATGACTAGCGAGTAATAAATAATTTTTTTTAATATTTTCTAAAAATGAACTAATTATTTTTTATCCAAAAGTAGGAGTTTAGAAAAAGAACAAATCAAAAGATAAAAAAAATCCAATTGTAACTTATTTAAGAGATGACTTTGAATATGTTCTTGATTTTGTGGAGCGAGTTTCAATTTTTGTTTTTTCTTCTTTCAAATCCTTTTTGATGGCATCAGTGGTTGAAAAGACTGGAGTCCAGACTTGATTATTTCCTTGATGATTCAGTTGTATTGCTGATGGTTTTTGAATATTTTTTGTCTAAATATGGGATTAACTAAAGTATTTAACAAGTTTACCTGGGAACTTATTCACAACAATCATACAGGAACCTTTTTGGGTAAAAAGGTTTAATAAGGAAGAATTGTTAATATCAAGTTGGTCGTTAAGAAGATTATCTGAATATTTGTTTTTATTTATCTCTAAAGCTTCTAAAAGATTTAATTTGAAGGATTCAGGTTCTATATGCAAAATTTCGAAATTTGAATCGATAGAGTGTTGGTTTGCTGATGAATGATTTGAATAGTTGGAATCTGATTTTTGGTTGTCATAACTACGTTTGTGTTCTGAAATTCTAGTTTTGAAATTCCTAAAAGTTCTACCTATATAAATTTTATCACAGTCGTCATTACCACATTTTAATTTATAAACTCCTGATTTATTTAGTTTTGAAGATTTGGATTTGTTGTTTTTAATGAATTTGGATGAATTGTTGTCGGTTTTGAAACAAATATTAAATTCTAAAGTTTCTAAAAATGATTTTATTTTTAAGGATGGTATTCCAAAGTAAATAAAGCTTTTAAATTGGTTATTTTTGTTTTTATCAGAAGGAGATACTTGTTCTAGAGTATGTTCTCGTATCTTTTTATTTATGATGTTGTCAATTAAATTTGGATCGTAATTATTATTAACCGCTATTTTGTTTTATTATTTCCAGTTCTTTATTGTAATTGTCAATATTCAATGGAACTGTTAAAAGTCTATGTATCATACTATTGAAAGCTGCTAATTTATGACTGATTGGGTGGACTGAACTATAATGAATTGTAATGTCTGTATGTGATGGTTTGTGAAATATAGAAAAGTCATGTCTATTCTGTATCTGTATCTGTAGAGTAGGGAGGGTGAGTGTGTAGGCTCACAGCACTTAGGCCACATGTGACCCATTGTACATCCTCCCAAAGAGTTGTCCTCCTAGGTCATTGTCCATCCTGTCCTTCTCAAGAAGGTGGACAGGTCACTGGGAGACATCTCCTTTATATCGGCAGGTGTAGGCCAAGACTCACCGAACACACACTCTCTTATTGACGATAGCTCCGGACACTCGCATAAGACATGCCTGACAGTTTCATCTTCCTGTTCACACTTCCTGCATAGAGGTGTGTCCACTAGCCCCATAGTATGGAGGTGTTTACTTAGTTGACAGTGACCAGTCAGAAATCCTACTGTTAAACGTAGGTTTTTCCTGGTCATCGCCAAATATTTCTTCGGCGCCAGCTTCCGAGGGTCGCCCAGGGTGATCCTGGCAAAACTGCATCCTTTGATTCCATCCCATCTCTTAAGGGATTGAGCATGGGTGTAGCGTTTGGCTAGTTCCGCAATTGTCGAAGTCGTTAGGCCGTAGGTGTCACTGGGTCCTAGAATTTTTAGTCCAGCGGCTTCCCTGGCTAAAGAATCAGCAATGCGATTTCCTTTACTCCTGTCGTGCCCTTTAACCCACCTCAGGATAATGTTGTTATCTGCCGAGACGTCAGCTAAATCTTGGTGGCACTCTAGTACTAGCCTCGATATAACACGTTGTCTGTTCAAGGCTAATAGGGCTTGTCTACTGTCAGTGCAGATTATTATGGTTTTGCCAGAAATTCCTCTTCTGGTTAGTTCTTTTGTGGCAATTGAGATACCAGCCAGTTCTGTTTGAACCACGCTGGTATTGTTTCCCATTCCCCACTTAATCTTGAGGCTCAGTGCTCTCGAGTAAACTCCACAGCCTAAGCCTTCTTTCATTTTTGAACCATCTGTATATATGCGTATTGCATTTGCAGCATCTGGCTCTGTGTTTGTTTGTTAAACAAAAACCTGGGTTCAATTGTATCGTTGGCTGCCTGCAGGAGAGGTAGCGCAGTGAGCGCTTCCTTCCAAAGGCTCAACCTCAATTGGCCCATTCCTACTTCGGGGTTTACACCAGCCGTGCGCAATCGTACCATGGCCATTAACGCAACCTCCTTGACGTGTAGGTCCAGAGGGGTCAGACCAGTAATTAGTTCCATTGCTGCAGTTGGTGTTCTTCTCATGGCTCCTGTGATGTTCAAACAAGCCATTCGCTGTATTTGATATAATTTTTGGATGGCCGTTGCTTGTAGAACCTTCGGTCCCCATGCAATTGCTCCATACGTTAACATGGGTCTTATTATTGCAGTGTAGATCCAGGTGACCACACGGGGCGACAGACCCCATGTCATGTCATGTCATGTCTATTATTTATTTATATATTTATAAATAATAGACATAATAATAGATATAATCCAAAAGCGATTTTTGTCATGCCGGTTCATCAAAAACTTGCAATAGCCAAAAATGATCATCAGATTTATGAACAATACTAATTTTGTATCGATAATTCATGTTAAAGACACCTAAGCATTTGAATTATCAACAGTTGAAAATGGAGAAATTAAAAAATCATTCAGGCAAGTATCAACTTTTATTTCATGAGGTCTACTGATGACTCCTTTACCAAATACAATGTTATTTATAGTTTATTTCATGATTTATTTTTCCCAAACAATATTTCCATTTTCAATAGCTAGTTGACAATTATACGAATATTTTACATATATGCATAAACCCCTACCTCTTGCATTTCGGTCTCCCCTGTATCACTTAAAATTATTTATGTTCAATAAATCATCACTAACGTTATGGAAAAGGCACGTTTCACACAACAAAACAATTATCAAATTCATGTTTTTGTAACAATTTTTTTGCGTTTGAAAGCGAGCGTATATTTAAACAGGCTATGATGAGAGAATCCATCACTCTCCTATCCACAACACAAAAAAATTTAAATGTAAATAGATAATCGGTTTTTTGTACAGTAACCAGTGAATAAAATGAAAGTTCTATTAACAGAACCAAATATTTATCACAAAAAATCGACAGTGATGAGTGTAGACACTCTGCACAACGCATATATAATTTAATCCCAGAAACTTATTATCCATTGGATGCAGTAACCTGCGTATCGATAGCGTTAATGTTCATGGAATAAGACAAGATTGGAAAAAATATAGGGTAGACCGGGGGCAATGGTAACAGGAGTCAATTGAAACATCGTTAATAGTTCCTAAGCCGCCGCAATTGTGTGAACGTCGCTTCAACTTGGTGCATCTAGTCGTCTAGTCCCTCCCGTCACGCTATTAGTACAGCTCGATCGATCGAAGGAGATAGACGGCTACTGTGACGAGTGTTCTGTTTTCATATAGACAACGTAAGTTTTTATTTTCTACGTAGATATTCGATAATTATTTCCCTATGTATATCATTAATTTTATTTATACTTTGAGTGGTTTGGGCGCTCTTTTAGATCTTCTTGAGATTGTTTTCCACGTCGACTTTGCTTTACAAATTTTTCTTTTTTTCGTCTCTTGAAGTTCTGAACACGCATTGGGGTCAATTGTACCATTATCGTCGGGGTCGATTGTAATATTCATGTATGCTTTTTCTTATTATAGATGCCACGGACCAGAATTCAAAAGACTGAGCGAAATTTAAAGACTATTTCTACCTATGAACGAGCTTACGAACAAGTTCTTGGTGGTCAGTCTGTCCGAAGAGCTGCTAAGGAATTTGGCCTATGTCATGTCTCATTGATGCGATACAAAAAAAGAGAGAGGCAAAAGCAGAAGCAGAAAATGCGCCTACATCTTGGGCTACTAACAAGATTGCGGGAGACGATTGGTTTTGCGGCTTCATGAAAAGACATAAGAATGTATCCATTAGGTGTGCCCAAGCTACAAGTCTTTCGAGGGCTACAAGCTTCAACAGAACGGATGTAAAGGCCTTCTTTGACAATCTGAGCAGAGTAATGGATCGTGAAAAGTTTGCAGCGAAAGATATCTACAATATTGACGAGACAACTGTCCAGAAATCCAATAAGGTAGTGGTCAAAAAAGGAATTCGGCAAGTAGGTGCACTTACATCTGGTGAGCGTGGAACTCTTGTGATAGTTACTATTGCTGTGAGTGCCATAGGAAATTATGTCCCGCCAATGTTCATTTTTCCACGCAAAAGGTATGACGATCATTTTATAAGAAAAGAGCATAGTTAGTTAAAAGAAATCCAACAGATGTGAAAGGTGGAGGAAAGAAAAGCATTGCTGATAAAGAATCTCGGAACGAATCTCCAGAGACGAGTGAAGACGAATAGGAGTATTATTGTATGGTTTGTATGGAGTCATACAGCAGCAGCAAGCCAGGGGAACAGTGGCTGCAGTGTTTCGATTGCAAATTCTGGGCGCATGAGGAATGTACTCCAAGTTTATATCCATATATTTGTCACAATTGTGAATCAAACTGATTTTCATGTTCCTGCTCTTTATGTTTCATTTATATTATCACAAATATGATACTTATTTCTTAATAGTTCAATAAATACCGATTTTGACAGAAAAAATTGTTATGTTACTAATGACCCCATTAACTGTTACAACTGACCCGGGGTCGAGGACGGTTGTAACATTGCTCAATTATTTTTAAATACATAGGTGACGCTTTGCTTGGCATCTCAGAGAAATTTGAACACATTCACTTATTGATCAATTAAGTGACAAATTATTAGGTAAAATGATTTTGTTCTAGGTTTATTAACATACATATAGCAAGTGTACAGAGTCAAAGTGTTACAATTGCCCCCGGTCTACCCTACATATTAAAATTTAAAGGGACCACATTTTGAATTCTCGAAATCTAAGAACACCAACGTTTTCAGGTGCCGGACTACTACTTTTTCATGTACTAGAAAGTCGTCATTGTTATTCCAATTATGTTTGTCGCTTGGAAAAACATTTTGCAAATATTTATAATTTTTCAAAAATCACGGGTTGAAAAAAATTTTCTTTTCAAATATTGCATTACGTCATCTTGTAGGGTATAAGATTCCTTATAATTCTGATGCCTACAACTTTTTGTGCAAACAAATCGGAAGACGGAAAACTGCTGCATATCACGTGCTCCAAGCTATGCTTGCAAGATCGAGTGGAATCATCTTACAAGTTCAGGAAAGTAGTCTATACTAGATATACTTTCGTTTGAAAGAGTCGAATATCTGGTGGAGATCTTTTCTATGTCATATCCATATCCTTTTCCATATCCTCAGTAAGTTCCTAGATCTTTTTACAAAGAAAAAAACTGTAGTAGCAGTGAGAAGTCTTTTGAAGACGATTATTGGAAAATATGCGAACAAATAGCTATATTTCCAAGCCATTGTATCCGATATACTGACGACACCTTTCTTATCTGCACACATGGTGAATGAGAATTATATTTTCCTTCCTCAATAGCAATAACATTTTCAGATGTATTGGTGGTCAGACAAGATAATTCAAATTTATAGTTAATGTCAACAGGTACATGGATAATTGGCATGTGATAATCCCCTAACTAACAGGTGTTCATCGGGTATTACAGAGTTTTACCAACAACCACTTTCACAAATATGTCTGGTTTGTGAACAATTATTATAACAATTGTAATAAAAGTCGGAGGATAAATAATAATGTACAATGTGATGAAAATTTTGGTATGGCTCTCTATGCTTTGCAAAAATTCTGTGAATCAATGTAACTAAAATTTCCCTGAAAGTTCAATCTTCACAAACAAGTTGATAATCTGTGAGTTCATCTACATTCTTACTTGGGGTCCAAGACTCTTAACACTTCAATCTACAGAATGAACATTCACCAGGAATCATATCGATCAAAAAAAAATTAGCACTTTTAGTAACATGCTCTAAACGATTAAGCCACATATTATAACGTTACAAAAACATGCTATTGGATTGGTGGAAGACCAGACATGATTAGTGAAATCTCATAGCTCAAATTTCAATAACTCATAACTAACGATAAACAAGAAATAGCCATCTTGAATTATAGATAAGCTATTTGACAATTTTCCAAATTATGTTCATTTGTATGCTGACCAGCCCCAAAGGGAAGTGAAGGTACTGCTAGCCTTAGAGAATTTCTTCAAAAACTGAATAGGTGTAAGGATGCGCAATAGATCTTCCAAGTCTGAGGAAATCTACCTCCATTATACAGGGTGTCTCATTATATTCTGACTGTTTTGAAGAGCTTATATCTTCGAAACGGTTCTGGATAATAAGATGCGGTTTCCACAGTTAGGTTTAAAATTACCATGAGTTTTGTTGTGACACATTTATATAAATGGCCTACTTCCGGTTTACCCGCTAATTATTTTCGGATCGATGACAAGAGCTTTTTTAAAAAACCGTTTATTTATTAAAAGTACAATTTGAGTTTTGTATGTGTTACTTTTGAAACTACAACAATAACTAACTATTTTAATTCTTATTTTCATATAAAGAAAAAGAAATGATAATGAATAAAACTGCAGTGTCCACACAATTCCTAGAAGACCATGAACACAACACATCTGCAGTTCTTATCTTCTTATATGTGCATGTATTGTGAGAATACATAACTCCTCCGCTCTTAGAGATAAATTCGGGGGGTACCAGGAGAATTTCGGGAACATTCTTCGTCTGGAACTTTTCTTTGAAGTTTCTTCTTACATTTGTAAAACAGGCCTATTGTAATGCAAATACTAAGGCAAATATAAAGTATTATAGTCCATACACTAGCACTACCGTATGCCTCGGGAGTGAAATATCTAGGGGTATACCTAGACAAGAAACTTAACTGGGGACAACACCTGCGGTTGCAGGGAAGGAAAGTCCTTAACATATTTATGCAGTGCAGGTCAGCTATAGGGACAGGATGGGGGCTAGAACCTCGGCAAGCTTTGTGGATCTACAAAGCGATACTGATACCTAAACTGACCTACGCAGCGTTGGTATGGTGGAAGGAGACGGAAAAAAAGACCTCAAGGCGTAGCCTGGATCACATACAGGCGGTCGTTTTACGAGGGATTTTTGGTCTAAAAAGAAGTACGCCCATGGCTGCCATCAGGATGTTGCTGGAAATAAATAGTCTGGATCTGGAGGTTAAGGCCTCAGCAGCCAGAGCAGCATACAGACTGAAATGCAGCAAGGAATGGGAAGGAGGTGAAAGTGGGCACAGAACAATTCAAAACTTTTTGAGGGGATCAGTTTTCGACGCACCTCAGGATAGAATAACCAGGATTCTCCAGTTTGGGCAGCGATATAAAACGCGAATACCAAGCAGGGAGGAATGGGAGGAAAAACAGAGACCCGAACACGGGGAAATCTGGTTTACAGACGGCTCCAAAACCGGAGAAGGAACCGGTTTCGGAATCAGTGCACCGAGGCGAAGGGATGATGTAGCCTGTCGCCTAAGACCGGAAAACACCGTCTTTCAAGCAGAAATGGCTGCGATAGAGGCGTGTTCTAGGCAATTGGTAAGGGCAGAAGTCCAAAGCAGATGCATTTGCATATGTACGGACAGCCAGGCCTCCATTATGGCTCTGGAAAACCCATGCACAAAGTCAAAGCTCGTTCGGGAGACAAAAAACACACTGAATGAGCTAGCCAGATTCAACAAGGTCGTTATTACCTGGATACCGGGACACTCGGGTTATAGAGGTAATGAAAGAGCCGATAAACTTGCTAAGCAAGGAGCCAAGTCGGGAGAGCATCCAGAAAGGGAGGTAGGAATACCGTACCGAGAAGGATGCAATACCATAACAAAGGAAATAATTGGAAAGAGATGGGAAACCTGGAAGGATTCCCTGGGTCACAGATGGTGTAAAGAACTGACGGGAGATTTCATCTCCAGTTGGGCCAAATCAATCATCAAAATTGGTAAACGCAAGGCAAGAGTTGTTCTGGGTATACTCACCGGACACTGCGAGCTGCGATGTTACACACACAAAACACAGGGACATAGCAACTTGTGTAGATGGTGTGGAGAGGAGGAAGAGACCCCGTGTCATTTCCTATGCAAGTGCCCCAACCTAATGATACATAGACATAGATGGTTGGGAGCAGCGAGCCTGGACTCAGAGTTATTCAAAGAGACTAGCATTGACAACATACTTGCATTCTGCAAGAGTGTTGGCTTTAGTGCACATCTCTCTGAAGCAGCCTAAGCATAGCTTAAGTACGAATCGGGGGGAAAGGGATACAATGGCGAAAGCTAAGTGTCCCTGAGCATTGCACCCCGAATGACTTGTAATAATAATAATAATAATACACTAGCACTATGAAAATTAACTGGATTTTCAAAAATTGTTTTTAGATTTTCTTTTTGAATTTTTAAATAGTCTTTCAAAGTTTTGATTTGATCTAAATGAATGTTATCTAATTTTAGTGGTTTAATTTGAAGTATTGAGTTTTCCAGAGATGGTAATGAAAAATCTAGTTTTGGTATTTCAAAGTTATTGAACTCGCGTTTGGAATGTTTGAATTTTGAAATCATTTATTCGTACGTAGCACAAATTATTAAGTTCTAGCAACAGAGTACCTTTCAATAAAATAGCGTTTTTGGATTTACCACACATCACTACGGCTGGTTGAGGTTTTGGCAAAATTATTATCCATTTGTTGTCTTCAATCTTCTGATATTTTTCTTCGTTCATTTCGACAGGGACGGTTTGGCAGATCGTTAAATTCGGCATGTATTTGATCATGAGCACTTCACATGGTGTGGTTTCTTCTGTTAGTTTCGTCGGAGGTTCTTCTTGGCAAATGAATTCACCTGAACTTATTTCTTGGCATTTTTCTTCGGTTGTCATATAACTTTGCTCATTTAGGAGTAAGTATTTGGATATTGGGATAATTACTTTGAAAGAATTCATTTGTGGTGTGGGTAGAGAATAAAGGTGATAGTAATCGTAACTTTTACATTCTACTGTAGGAATATTCAAAATGAAAATGATTCGGTTACCTTTGCTAAAGCCTTTTATATTCATTATTTTTTCATAAAGCAAAATGTTTCCTAAATTGGGTTCAAGAGCTAATTTACTTTGACTTGAATGTTTACTGATTGATTTTATTTCATCTAATAAATCTTTGGGTTCAACAATTGAGTTATGAAATACATTAATTTTTGAGAATGTAATTGCAATTTCCAATGATTCTAACATGTCATATATTGCCTGTAATGCAATAGCGATTTCTGGAATTATTGACTGTGTATATATTTCTTTAATTAAATGATTATTTATCTGATTATTTACATCTATTGATTCTTTCAATTTATTTATTTTAGATTCTATTATAACTTGATTGTGCACTAACTGAGCTGTAGTTTTGTTGAATGTGTCTATTGATTTATCTAAGATAGTAATTTGTTCACTAATCAAAGTTTTGATTTTTTTCTGATTATTTGATATACTTTCAATAGCTTTGTCATATCGTATGGCATCGTCTTCGTCTAAGTTACCTGTTATAGATTTAATTATGTTTCCAAGGGCATTTATCAATCCTCGTTTACTTCTAGAAATTTTAAGTGAAGGATTTAATCGATTTATCTGTTTTTTTATTCGTTTTTCAAGTGTTATCGCTAATGTATAATAATTAGTGGCTCCTGATTTGAACAATTTTTCGATAGTTTGATTTATTGAAATATTATTTAAATAATTATTTATTTCTTCTAGTTCTATTGATAATGTATTACTTTCTGAAATTATATTTGTGATATCAAAAATTTGAATAAAGGACCAATAATTAATAATGTTTTGAGCTGAGCCTAGTTTTAACGGAAGTAATCCTGGGTTGTCGGTTAAGTTATGGAACTTTGGTTGTCCGATTTCAAGGGTGTAACTGTAAGCATGGCTGAGGAACCTAGAACAATATTAGGTTTTCTCAGTTCTTTTACATTTAATATTTCTTTTTTCTTTTTCTTTTTTGTATTTATAATTTCTACCCGATTTATATCTAAAATCTTTGTTATTTTGTACGGACCTGAAAATGTGTTTAGTTTTTTATTTCTTTCTTGACCTGGGTTCTTTTTGAATACTTTTTGTCCGATAACAAAATCTTGCGTTTCGTCACCTTGAGAATTTGTTTTGGAAATAATTTTTTGTTTATTTATATCCAATTCATTACTAACATTTTTGTAAACATGTTCAAGTTTTTGTTTGTGGTTTTCTGCCTAATCGGAGTAAAAAGTACGTGGGAGAAATATTTCATTAGGATTTCTGCTATGGGTATGTCCAAATGTGAGTTCAAAGGGGGTGAAATTAGTGGCTGAATGGATTGAACTATTATAACCAATTAAAGCATAGTCCATTATATTAGTTTCGGTAGGATATGTTTCTTTCAGAATTCTTAGATGCTCAATAAGGGTTGAATGAAAGCGTTCCACGATTTCATTAGATTCGTGGTGACCTGGGGTAGTAAAATGGATTTTAATTTTGTGTAGATTCAAAAGCTCTTCAACAGAGTCGTTTTTAAATTCGGTACCTTGATCAATTACTAGTTTTTCAGGAATTCCAAATGACGAAAAGTATTTTATAAGAGTATTACTGATATGGATAGCGGTTTTTCCGGCTATTTCATATGATTGGGCAAATTTGGTAAATGAATCGACTAAAGTTAAGTAAATTTTATTGTCAAAAAAGAATAAATCTATGTGAACTATCTGGAAAGGTTTTGAAGCGGTCTCTGTTAACAAAAGTGGTGAATAAGGAGGTTGCCTAGAATATTTTGTGCGCTGACATACGTCACAAGAGTTTATATAATCTGTAACTGATTTTTTTATACCTATCCAATAATTATTTTGTTTGATTTTTTCCAAAGTTTCTAATATTCCACGATGGTTTGTTTTACTTTCATGGAAATTGCGAACGAGCATAATTTGTTCTTCCTTTTCTTTTATTGTATTAATTCGTTTAGTACATTTAATAAGTTTAGGACCTTTTTCTGAAAATTGTTCCAAATAAACTTTGTTAAAAGCGTTATACAGGGCATCAGAATGAAACCATATACAGTTTGTTTTCTTTGTAATAGTATAGTCTCTCAAAAACTAGAAAATTAGTGATTCGTTATCATGTTCTGGAATTTCTACAGTAACAATTTTATAATGTTCATAATTTTCGTTTTTTATTTTTAAAGTTGGGTAAGCTTGTGGAAATACTAATATTTGGTTTACTCTATTATTGATAATTTCATTTAATATTTTTATTCCGTCATTAGTGGTTGGCGAAGCTGTCGTATGTTGAGTTTCCGACGTGCTTGCGGGTATGTTTTCTAAAGGAGTGATTGTTTCTGGTGTTTCGGAAATTTCTTGGTTTTCTTCAAAAAGATTTGGAAATGGATTTGGTTCTAAATCATCGTTTTTTGGTCCACGCATTGATTCTGCAATTCTTCGTAAGTAGTCAATTGATTCTTGATTAATGTCTCCGGGATTATTGATTAAAGATTCGTCTTCTAACGCATTCTATGAAATCTGAGAAAGAGAGTCTGCTGCTCCATTTAATTTCCCTTTTCTGTACACTATTGTATAATCAAATTCCTCCAGCTTCAATCTCCATCTCAATAATTTAGAATTCGGTTCTTTTAAGTTAAATAGCCATACAAGTGGTCTATGATCGGTGATAATTTTAAATTTTCTGCCAAATAGGTAGGGTCTGAAGTATTTACATCCCCATACTATTGCTAACTATTCTTTTTCAATAGTACTATATCGTTGTTCTGATTCGTTCAACGTTCTGGATGCAAATGCTATTGGTTTGTCATTTCCAATGTTACCTTGCGATAAAATTGCACCTAAAGCAACGTTAGACGCATCGGTCGTTAAAATAAATTCTCTTGAAAAGTCAGGGTATTGTAAGATTGGGTGGTTGATTAATAAATTTTTACGAGTTTCAAATGAATCTATAAAATCTTTGTCGTGAATTATTTTAGCACCTTTTTTGAGACATTTTGTGAACGGTTTGGTAATTTTTGCGAAATCTTTGATAAATTTGCGATAGTAGCCAATAAGACCTAAGAAGCTTTTAATCTATTTTTGTGTTTTTGGAATTGGAAATGATTTAACGGTTTCTACTTTATCAGGGTTTGGCTTAACTACATTTGGTGTTATAACGTGCCCAATATAATTTACTTCTTTTCGAAGAAATTGACATTTATCTAATTGTATTTTCAGATTTGATTGTCTTAGGGCGAGTTGTACCAAACACTTAAACTCGGTTTAATGATAACTGATGTTTAGACTGTGGCTGATTGATGTATTTATTATCAACAATTACATCAGTCATCATTAAACCAAGTTTAGGTGTTTGGTACAACTCGCCCTCAGTCTTTCGAAAATTGATTTTAATCTTTCTATGTGTTCCTGTAAGGAAGTACTAAATATAACAATATCATCTAGATACACAAGACAAGTTTCGTTCTGTAATCCCCTCAATACGTTGTCCATTACACGCTGAAACGTGGATGGAGCATTTTTCATTCCGAAAACCATTCGTTTGAATTCCCAATGGCCATTTAGGGTTGAAAAAGCTGTTTTAGGAATGTCCTCTGGGTTCATTTCAATTTGGTGAAACCCATTGGCTAAATCTAATGTCGAAAAGTATTGACTTTTACCAAGTTTATCTAATATGTCATTAATGTTAGGCAGGGGGTACTTGTCGTCGATAGTACGTTCATTTAGTTTACGATAATCAACTACAAGTCTCCACTTGCGTTTTCCTGAGAAATCTAACTTTTTCGGTACTATCCAAATTGGACTAGACCAAGGTGAAGCAAAAGGTTGAATTATATTTTGATCTAATAATTTTTGTATTTGGTCTTTGACTTCGGCTTTATGTATTTCTGGAAATCGATAAGATTTCGTATAAATTGGTGAATCGTCTGAAAGATTTATTTTATGTTGAATTTTATTAGTAAATGTTAAAGGTATTCTATCAGAATAAAATAGGTCTCGAAAGTCATTACAATGTTTTTTAATACACTGTTTCTCTTCTTTATTACAATGATCTAATTGAATTTTTTCTGAATTTGATTTTAAAATTTGATCAATATACTCATTCATTTCAGTATCGGTTTCCATTTTTTCTATAAAATTAATTTCTCCTATATCAATCATTTCTATTTCAAAAGGACTTTGAATAGTGATTTTTACGGGGGTTTCTCGAGAATTAGTGATAGAAGTTAAAGCAAAATGATTTTCTACATTTACTAAGGCACATGGTGATTCTATTTGGTTTCCAAAATTAATATAATTTAAATATCCTATTCCTTTTTCAGCGGAAACGGGTAATTTAACAATTTGGGTCATCCTTGCAGGGAAAGTGATTACAAAATTATTTATTTTAAGTTTCCTTTTAAGAACTGATAATTTTTCTGGTTCATATATTATTGGTATTTTGGCATACGGTGTAGTATTTTTTTTATCTAAGTCTACAGTAGCTTTAAGTTGTTTTAATAAATCAATTCCTATCAAACCGTCATATTTTTGACTGAAGTCAAATAGGTAAAATTTATGGAATTCGTTTACTTTAAAATTGTCAAAAACTGGTATGTTCATAACTTTATCATGATAAGAAATACTATGAGCCGTTTGGACTGTGAAATTTTCATCATAAATATACTCTCTATAAAATCTATCAGCTAAATTTGGATTCATAAAGCTACGGGTGCTACCGGTGTCAATAAAAAAGTTTGCCTTTAGGGAAGGTATAAAAATGTAGGGCAAATTGCATCTTAATAAATTTAATTGAATTACGGAGGACTCGGGTGAGGCGGATCCTGTCGAAAATTTCCATTAACATTGGGGTTAAATATATTCTTGTCTTGAATATAATTTTGAGAGTTTGAATTAGGAAAATCGATTGGGTTCGTGTATTGATCATTCTGGGAAGAATAATTACTTTCATATAAATATCGATCACATTCATGATCATCACTTGATTGGTAAAATGGATTTTCAAATTCTTCTCCGACTTGATTATGGAGCTCTGTTGAAATAAATTTATTTTGTGGTCGTGTTCGAGTATTGGATGAGGAAGTATCCATTGGTTCTGGCTTATATGAGTGTTTTGGAAAAGTAGAATTTCTGCAAATCTGTTTTGATTAAATGGTAAATTTTGCTGAATATTCTGAGGATTTTGTGGTCTAAAGTGAAAGTTATTTTGGAAAGGGGGTCTTAAATTATTTTGGAAATTTGGGGGTGAAAATCTATTTTGGGAATTGGACATGGCTGAACCTTGAAATTGCGGTTGTCCATTTCTAGGGTTGAACGTATTTGGATTGTGAGAATTATAAAAGTTAGGTTGTGTACGCATTGGTAAGTATTGATTATTTGAGTTAAATTGTGATTGAAAGTTTTTGGGTCTTTGATTGATAGATGGAACTATTCTTTGAGAGGGCTTAAAATTATTTTGTAAATTAAGAGAATTGCTACAATTTTGGTAGTATAAGAAGTTTTCTTCCTCCACAACTAATGACATTGCTTTTTCCAAGCTATCAGGATTTCTAAGTCTAATAATATTTTGTAATTGTCCTGTCAATCCGCGAATGAAAGTTTTCAAAGCTAAGTCATCATAACTTTTAAGTCTAATAACTTTCTCTTCCGGTGAAAAATTAAGACAATTGATTTTCGATACTATTAAACTACGTGCATCTTGGCATCTCATACCGAAATTATACGGAGCTTCGTTTTTATAAGGATAAAGTGTAATTAAATCTTGAATTAAACAGTCTAAATTCCTTTGATCACCAAAGCATAATTGCAAAGCATCTTTTATTGAAGCCCAGCTTCGTAACTCAATTCTAGAACCAACAAGTATTAGTGCTCTACCTGTGAGTTTACCAATTATTGCTCGTAATATATAACTATTCAATTGAGGATTTGTTCTATCTTGAAAATTATTTATTAAACTTTCACAACTATCTATAAATATTCCGAGTGTATGAGGGTTGCCATCATACTGAGGAATATCGTCTACATTTAATTCTAAAAGTTGAAATTGAGCCATTTCTGCTTCTTCTAAAACTATCATTTCTAAATTATCAACTAAATCTTCTACGTCTGAATTACTCATAAAAATATTTTTATTATTGATTTTTATTTATTATTGATTTTCATTTATTATTGATTTAAAAAAATGTATATTCCTTGTATAGGTATATTGGATAAAATGTTAAACAGGAAAGGAATGCAAAATAAAATGACCCACAGTATAATCTTCAATAAGTTCATTGGAGTTGATTTCTTAAACTTATAGGTGGTTACCAATTGAATTCGGGCTATGTTGGTCCCCTTCCTTGGCGTGGGCTGATTTTGGCGATTTTGTCCTCAATCAGACCGGTAGTTGGAAATTCAGCGATGGGTGTCTGACTTCACAACTTATAGCACTTTTTCAAACAGTTTTCATAATAACTCCGCGTCTGTTCGTAAATTATTGAAATCAACCGGAAAATCACGATTTTTGTTTTTTTTTCCGTCGAACAATCCTACTGACTGCGCCAATTATTTTCGGATCGATGACAAGACCTTTTTTAAAAAACCGTTTATTTATTAAAAGTACAATTTGAGTTTTGTAAGTGTTACTTTTGAAACTACAACAATAACTAACTATTTTAATTCTTATTTTCATATAAAGAAAAAGAAATGATAATGAATAAAACTGCAGTGTCCACACAATTCCTAGAAGACCATGAACACAACACATCTGCAGTTCTTATCTTCTTATATGTGCATGTATTGTGAGAATACATAACTCGCTAGAACAGTGGCATATTTTCAGAATACAGTAGATGTAATTTTTTTTAATGGGACACCCTGTATATTTAGCAATTTATTGAAAGACGCATAGTTTCACTTTATAACGGTACTTTAAAGTTTATAATCGGTGCACAGAAAGCGAAGTTAGATAACTTTAACTAGGATACTGTAATGATTTCGATATAAAGTTGAAACTTTATTAGCTAAGGTGAACTGTAAAAAACAAATAGAAACATGTTTTAGGGCACTCTAAAACAAATGTTCGATGTATCTTCCTCCTTGGTCTATACATTTGTGGAATCGAACCAAGTTGTCAAATGCTGCTGTCAGCATTTCAAGAGGAATATTTTCCATTACCTGCCGTATGTTATTTTTTTTTTCCTCAATAGTAGCAGGCATCGGATTGTAGACTCTATCTTCCACAAATCCCTATACAAAAAAATCTGGAACAGTCAGGTCTGGGGAATTTGGAGGCCATTCTATTGGACCAGTCCTACCAATCCAATTATTTCCAAATTGTTGGTTAACAGATTCTCTTGCCATGTTGGAATAATGGGGTGGAGTCCCGTCTTGTTGAAAGTAAACATTTTGTTTCAAAACCATCTTTTTATAACTGGTTCTAACACAATGTGACGTTCTGTCAAATCGCAATATTTTTGTGATGTGACATATTAAGGCCTCCTTGATATTATTATGTATTAATAAGATATCTGAATCATTACAGTATCCCAGTTAAAGTTATCTAACTTTGTTTTCTGTGCACTGATTTTAAACTTTAAGGTACCGATAAAAAGTAAAAATATGCGTCTTTCAAGAAATTGCTAAATATACGGGGTGTCCCATTTAAAAAATTACATCTACTGTATTCTGAAAATACGCCACATTTCTAGCGGGTAAACCAGAAGTACGCCATTTATATAAATGTGCCACAACAAAACTCACGGTTATTTTAAACCTAACTGTGGAAACCGCATCTTATTATCTAGAACCGTTTCGAAGATATAAGCTCTTGAAAACAGTCAGAATATAATGAGACACCCAGTACATACGAACACTTTTTACTTATTATTCTTCCTCTTCAAACATAAAATTGGTTAATTTAACCCGACTGCACTACTTTTCAATTACGTATCCGAGCTTTATTTCACCATTCGCATTGCTCAAGCGATAATTTCGAATATTTACTGGTTGAAATAAATCAATTGACTTCAGCATAACGAGTTTCCCCTATCTCCGGGGAAATGATATAGAATTTATGTCGACATATTCGCAAATGGAACATTATGGGGTAAAATTTACCAATAATGCCTTGCTGTGACCATAATTGTATCACCAATTAACTAACCAACTTAATGTTGCAGAATGGATATCCAAATGAAAGATAATGGAGTTTATTTTTACATATTCAGCCTTCTCCGTTCTGAATGTTTTTTGTTTTTATCTCCAGTACTCGCTCCATTGGCCGCCTTAATGACAGTTATTATTCTTCCAAGCATGAAATCAATTGCAGAAGCAGCTGCGTCTTGCTGCCACTTGTGAGTCAATCCTTTTGCTGAGGCAACCAGAGTTGGAAACTGGCCGTATCTCTATCTAACTAGTCTTCGTACATATGCTCGATAGGGTAACGAGAGACTTTTTGAGGGCTAATCCAATACCTACTTGAATGTCAACATTGTTCAAGTATTTCCTCAATATTTGAGCTTTGTGCGGCTGCTCATGGTTGTCATTCATTGGGAGAAAATATTGTTCTATATCTATTATAGCGGTGTACCCCTAAAATAACGCATGAACATCGAGGTAGCCAACCACAAAGCGGTGCGAGCATGCAGAAGGTGCATTAAGTTATTGCAAATAGAAAAACATGGTGTCTTCTTCGCGTACAAGTGGTCACTAATTTTTTATTAACAAATTTTTTAAATTTTGCTGGTCTTAAATGAATCATCGAGACATTTTTTCCATCCTGGCACCATTTTTCCTACCAAGTCACATTTACGACAAAAAAGTTGTAATTTTTACCAATTCACCCTCCGTTTTTGTGTCTGTCAGTTGATTGTTTTTATGCATTCATACGGGTAGAACCGACAGAAAATAGAAAATTAGATCACCGTCGATTAATTGCGATTCACTACCTGTAAGAGAATTTAGGACCTCAAACGAACTGAGCGTCAGTTGCATTTTATAAGCTGTCTAATCCAGACTTCGATAATTTCACGAACATAGTTGATTAGTCTGTACAAAAAAGTTTTAGAGTAACCAACTACAAAATGGTTTAATGTAATTTATTTACCTGATAACAAAAAAAGGTTTTTGTTGAGAGAAAATATTCTGAATAAATGACTCAAGATATGGAGTTGCAACTGTTAAAAATATAGCAGTAGACAAAATACCTTTAGCAGAGGCAGTATTGATATAGTATGTTATGCTAGTGAATTGGCAAGTGAATAAATGTTTTAAATCATAATTGGGAATAATAAATCTTCCAATTCAACAAAATATTGTTGGAAATTGAATAATAATATATGGCGTTTCTATTATTTACAGCAATTGAAAGGTTACAAAAATATATTTGTACCTGTAGTGGCAAGTCACTCTCACCGGAGTGTCTTTGTCCCATAATAAAACCGTAACGTAGTGTTCTTCCAATTTTAATGAAGCAGACCTCGATTTTACTTTATTGGCGCACGTCTGCAAATTACTTCGTTTCGCCTCACGAGCTTCCCTACTAGATCAAAAGATAATATTCCACTCCATAAAATACAGCTCTTGCATTTTTTGCAGTGAACTTGTGGTTTCCCTAAGTTTGTATATCTTCGATCTGCAGAATTCCGTGAATTGTTTCCATATTGACCTATGAGTTTTACCGTTATTGTACGGTACACTCTTCTCAATAGGCAGATCAATATTAGTCATAGAATCACTTCGAGAGCGACTCATTTTCACTACATAAGCTGACTAGCATTGTTTAAAAACAATATAACAAAATTTATCAACAATAAAATAAGAAAAAATGTTTTGCGTTGTTTTTTTGGTGTCCTGGAAGACCATTATTACTTTTATCAAGGGTATTGTAATAAAATGTAATTCAATAGCAGTCGGGGCCTATAGCCCGGGAAGTAGTTGTTGCTTCTCAGTCACTGTTTTTGGTAACATATTTCTCCAAACTTATAAAGCGTTGAAATAATAATTATTTTGGTGACAGCAGCTGTCAAGTTATGCCACGAAAAATTCCCTGACAGGTGCTGTAATCCAAAGTTGTGCGTTAGTGATTGGTGGAAATTAAGACGTGAGAAATGGAAATAGCATCAATTATTTGATATTTATTATTATTGTTTCAATTCTTCAATTTCATCTATTATCATTCATTCTACAGTTTTGTAAGAACTGAATGGAAAACCTTCCAATATTATTTTAACATGTTAACAATATTTATTACAGACCTTGTTTTAACTTCAAAATTTTTTTGTAGGTCTGTTTCAAAAACTCATCTGTGTATGAGCTGCGATTTTTTATATAATTCAGACTTTTTAAACGAAAAATGATTAACGTACCTTATCCAGTTTATGATAACGTTTTCCATAAAAAAGTTAAAAGAACCCTTTTGAAATGATACGCTACCGTGCATCGTACTTGTCTTGATTTATGTTGCAAACAAAACATTGTATAGTAGGCAAGGTTCCCTGGGGCATTTTGCATTTCGGATCTCAAGAGACTGACTCTTCTATTGACGAGAATTTTTAATTTCATTCGCTAAGGTAGCTACCAGGTGCAAAGCATGTCGATCCAGTGAATCCGATATATATCCCACAGTAACAATTAGCTATTGGAAATTGGATAGAGAATACCGAAAAATATGTGTCCTACAAGAAAAATAATTCAAGCAACCCTGCCGTGGAAGTGTTGAAATTACGGAAAGCAAAAAAATGTATCATAAGATATAATTCATTTTGGTGACTATATGTACTCATTTTAATAGGACAGTACTTACATTTTGCATGCTGTCCTATTGTACTTAAAAGGTTCATCAAGTACACCTAAATGTACTACTTTTTAGAACAGTAATTTGGAATCGACTCGAGTGGAACGTAACCTAGTTCTTAGCTATTTGTATATTCGTCGCGCCGGTCAGGTTCGGCGTCAGTCGAGTAGAGTAGAGACGCGAACTTTGTATTACGACGATAGAAAATGGCATGGTGTGGTACGTAGTTTATGTCACGTTCCTGTTCATCCCGGTTCTCGCCAAATAAGAGGTACTCCATTGAATTTTATTAATTTCTGGCTTGTGTCAAGTGGCAAAAGGAGTTTCAATCTGGTTTTGCAGAAAGAATATGAAAATAAAAAGTTCTTCGCAACACATTGTATATTGCGAAATTTGTAGAAGTGATGTTGATATTTCCAACAGTGGTCGCAGTAATATTAAAGCTCATCTGGCCAAGAAAAAGCATATATTGGCTGCAAA
>CAJUYH010006316.1:0-20467 GCA_910591685.1 Galerucella tenella | reverse complement strand
AGAAACGTTAGAGCTTTTGATTAAAAATCACTTTCCTGGAAGTTTGACTCTGGATAACAATCGACCTCCGCACTTTGAGGGCGCCAGGCGGCCAAAAAATATCGATTGGGAGGCTGCCAAGGAAGTTATCACAGCACCGGCAGTTGAATGGGCAATCAAATCTTTTCAGCCCTTCAAATCTCCCGGTGAGGATGGCATATTTCCAGCTCTGCTGCAAAACGGACTGGAATTACTTCTACCCATCCTCATTAAACTGTATAGAGCTAGTCTGGCGTGGAATTACATACCACCCAGTTGGTTGGCGGCTAGGGTGGTATATATACCAAAAGTGGGCCGCACAGACCCACACCCTAAATCAGTCAGACCAATTAGCCTAACATCTTTCCTTCTTAAAGGACTTGAAAAAGCACTGGATTGCTACATCAGGCGGGTAGCTTTATATAATTCCCCCTTGAGCATCCATCAATATGCTTATCAAACTGGCAAATCAACAGATTTAGCTTTACACAACCTTGTTGAGAAAATCACACAATCCCTTAACAACAAGGAGATTGCGGTGGCCATATTTCTTGACATTGAAGGAGCATTTAACAATGCACTACCGACCTCCATTGGTTCAGCTTTGACTGAAAAGGGCATCAAACCAACCATTACTGGTTGGATATATGCCATGCTCACAAATAGGACAGCCACTACATCCCTTCAGAACGAGACCATCAGCTTTAAGGTTTCCAGGGGTTGCCCACAAGGTGGAGTACTATCTCCCCTACTGTGGTCTATCTTGATGGATAACCTGCTTAGCGATCTCGAAAGAGAAGGGGTTGAACTGCAAGCGTATGCAGACGACCTTGTCATCTTGGCAAGGACCAAGTCAGGAAGGGTAGCATATAATATCCTCCAAAAGACGTTGGACGATGTCCACAGTTGGTGTCAGAGGGAACAGATGTCTGTTAACCCTGGCAAAACTGTAATAGTTCCCTTCACTAGAAAAAGGAAGTTGGGGGATCTTCCACCACTTTCCTACAATGGTGAGGTTATTCCATTTGCAGCGGAAGTAAAATATTTGGGGATTATCCTAGATAAGAAACTTACTTGGAACGCTCACTTGGAAAAAGTTATCCATAAGGCCAGACTATCTTTGTGGACATGTCGCAGGATCTGTGGAAAATCTTGGGGCTTGGGACCCAAACAAATCTATTGGATATATGTGATGATTATTAGACCAATGATCACATATGGAGCTATTGCCTGGTGGCCAAAAGCTTTACAGCGAACGGCCCAAGCAAAGCTCTCTGGTTTACAGAGACAGGCTTGTCTGGCAATCACTGGTGCTATCAGCTCCACACCGTCAGCAGCCATGGAAATCCTTCTGGACCTACCTCCTCTCCATATATTTTTGGAAAGAGAGGCTAGATGGACAGCATACAGAATTGTACATATTTCTAAATGCACAAATCAGGCTTATGCAGAACGAAGCAGAATACTAGCGGACAGTGAAAGTCACAGTATTCTGGGAATGACCTCTGACATAATGCCTCCAACAGTAAACTACGACCTGCCTTACACCGTCCTAATTCCAAATAGAGATGAATGGGTCCTCCGAAAGGATGAACTATTAAGAGCAGACAGCTGTTGGTACACAGACGGCTCAAAAACACCCTCAGGCTCTGGTGCAGGTGTATACGGGCGCAGACCTAGGACAGAAATTTCAACCTCTCTAGGATCCTATGCAACCGTATTTCAGGCGGAAATTTACGCCATTGTTTCATGTGTGGAGAGAGTGGAGCAAGCCAATCTCATACATAGAACAATAAAAATTTTCTCGGACAGCCAAGCGGCTTTAAAAGCACTTAGCTCTTGCCGTGTAACGTCGAAATTGGTTCTAGACTGCCAAAAAAGACTCTCCTCAATAGGAGAACTCAATAAAGTATTGCTGGTCTGGATCCCTGGCCATTCTGGCATGGAAGGAAACGAGAAGGCAGACTTTCTTGCAAGGGAGGGTGCCGCACGTGTTTCTATCGGACCAGAACCCACAATTGGCATCGCAATAAGTTTTGCCAAACAAACACTAAATACCTGGACAGCAAGAAGAGCTTTAGACTTTTGGCATAATTTACCAGGATTGGTTCATTCAAAGGCTTTTATACATCCTTCGAAGTATGTCTCCAAACAAATGTTAGACTATAGCAGGCATGACCTACGTTGTCTAACAGGCCTTTTAACAGGCCACTGTCATCTGAATCATCATATGCTAAAACTTGGACTGTCGGAAGATCCGACTTGCCGTCTTTGTTTGGAAGATGATGAAACAGCAGAGCATATAATTTGTGCCTGCCCCGCCGCGGCTCGAATCAGGTATCTGATGTTTGGCAGGGTCTCTCTCTCGCCCTCGGACCTGAAATATCATTCACCAAATAAAATAATCGGCTTTGTTAAGAAGCTGAATTTGTTTGGTGAAATCTGAATAGGTGTGAGCTACAATAGACTCTTGTGAGTCGCAGTGGAGGGCCTTATAGACCCACTCACCACAAACCTAACCTAACCTAACTAACAAAAAATCTAATATTAATATTAATTCAATAAAAAATCAAACCGGGGAAATCCTAACTGATCCAAAGTTAATTTCAAATGAATTTAATACGCAATTTGCAGAAACGGGTAAATTATTAGCTCAAAAAATTAACAACCACACTAAAAAAGAGTTTCCCAAAAAAACTGTACTTAACTCCATGGCACTGTTTCCGGCAACCTATAATGAAATTCTAGAAATAATAAAATCATTAAAACCTAAAAAAGCCGCAGGTATAGATAACATTAATAGTGAATGTTTAAAAGCCGTGGCTAAATATATTATCAACCCGCTTACTTACATAATAAACAAATGTTTTGATGATAGTGTCTGGCCATCTTGCTTCAAAACATCTCTTGTTATACCGATATATAAGAAAGGTGACAAAACTAACGTGTCTAACTACAGACCAATTTCTCTGATCCCGCACATCTCTAAAATATTCGAAACTTTATTAAAAAATAGACTTAACTCCTTTATTAAAAAATTTAACGTAATTTCAGAACATCAGTTTGGATTTAAAGAAGGTCAGTCAACACAAGATGCAGTTTTGGAATTAACAACTAAAATTTATAACTCATTAAACCAGAGCAAACCATGTCTGTGCGTTTTCCTAGACCTGTCCAAAGCCTTCGACACGGTAATTCACGACAAGCTACTGGAATCTTTGGAAGAAATTGGCATCCGAAATAAATGTCTTAAATTATTCAAAAACTATTTATCTAACCGGAACCAATTAGTTAAAGTATCTGGGGTAATGAGTGATTTAAAACCTACTGAATATGGTGTTCCGCAAGGGACAATCTTAGGACCGACATTGTTCAACATTTATATTAACAACCTATTTTCATTACAAGGGGCTGGAGACATTGTAGGATTTGCCGACGATACCGCCATATTTTACAGCGATGACACTTGGCTTAAACTTAAAAATAAAGTTGAAAATGACCTTGCCAGAATAAAAAGTTGGTTCGACAACAAAATTCTAACTCTAAATTTAGACAAAACCCAATACTTACCATTTTCTTGTACCAATGTTAATACTCCTAATTTCGAACCCTTAAAGACTACAGTTAAAAATTCAACATTTGCCATAAATCCTGTAACAAAAATTAAATATTTAGGTATTATATTTGATAGTAATATGAAATGGAATGACCACATCACATACGTTGTTAAAAAACTACAAACTATTTTATACAAATTTAGATTTTTGAAGAAGTGCATACCTTCAAATTACCTGAAGACTTTATATTTTTGTTTGGTTGAAAGCCATCTAAGATACGGGATAATTGGTTGGGGGTGTGCTCTCAAATCATATATTTATCCACTAGAAGTAATACAGCGTAGATTCCTTAAAATAATTTTTAATAAATCTTCTCGATACCCATCAGATGATCTATATAACGAAAGTGGAGTGCTAGATGTGAAACAACTATATTACTTAACAATTGCTCTAAAATATCAAGATGTTAAAAATTTAATTCAGCTGCCTCAACATGAACATAATACAAGACGAAAAAACCAGTATACATTGCCAAAAATGCAAAAATCGTTATGTCAACGTTCTTTCTGGTACATTGCCCCTAAAGTGTTTAATGGAATCCCTGAAAACATTAAAAACTTAAATGGTAAACAAATATACAAAAAGCATATAAAAAAATTCATGCATAGTAAGTCAAGACATTATTTTAGAGATATAATTGAATTCTATTTCTAGTCTACCGTACTTACCAATTTTCCCCTCTTAACACAAAAAAATCTCGTACATATCGCATCACTATCCAACATAATATATTTATTGTAATATTTTATTTGTGATATTAAGGTGTATTTATTCTTTTAATTTCTATTTATTTTAATTAGCTTAGCATAGGTGTATTTTAAAAAGTAAGGCTATTCTAAAGTTAGGCATTATTTATTAATTTGATGGAGATGCATTTGTGTTTGTATTTTTAATTTTAAATTATTTCAATTAATGAGTGTGTTTTAAAATTTAATGTAATTCTATGCTTATGCATTATTTATTGACATTCCCGAAACAGGTGTTTTCACCTATCGGTAGCTTCTTTTTTTTGTTCACATGTATTCTTGTAAATACTTTTCTTTCTTTCTGTGAATAAAAATTATTATTATTATTATATTATTATTATTTGAACAAACCATTCCTCGAAGACATCCCCATTCATATCTTCGTGATAGTCCCCCGTGCGTTTTGAAATAAAAGTTAATAATCCACCATCAACAAAACCTTCAGAACTTCCAACATGGACAATGATAAGTCTTTTTCCTTTTCCAGATGGTGGCTGCAAACCTAACGACAAACCTTCCACGAATGCCTGCCTTCCGCTTTTAATGTTTTCATCTTGCCAAGATTTGGAAACTGTATATCCAGCATTTATACACACATATATACAAAAATATATAAAATAATTATTGTTACAGATTGGTTTGTTTTCTATTATTAATAAACTGTGTTGCCTTTCTTTATCAAACTTACTAAAATTTATGTACCTCTATCACTTTTTTTTATTAAAATTAGTACATCCCGTTACCTCTGACCTAAATCGTATATTCTTTAGCATAGCTGCAACTCATTCGTTCAATACAAAATGTACCTTACGGTATACCCTCTTAAAATATATTTTGGTACGTCTATGAAATCTACTTAAATGAATGATTTATTACTCCTCGTACTTTCTGTACAGACTATATACACAAAATGTTACAATTAAAGTCCACATAATTGATTTCAAAATTAACAATAACTATCAATACTGACAAAAATTCAAGTAGTTTAACTATATAATATAGGTAGGTTATTACAATTATTAATTGGTTGGATAACTATAGAAATTGAAATTATTATTGTTCATCATACTTCATACATACTTATCATGAATACCTTTCAATATGATTACATTTTCTTACTATTATAACAGGTGATTTGGATTAGTTGGTACAACATCGGACTTCTGACGAAAAGTCCGCTCCAAATTTAGATATTACATAGGTAAATCTAATTAAAAATTATATATTTGACAGCTTGCCAGTGGTCAATCTTAATAAAACTTTATTTGACAGCTTTTTTATCCGTACACGTACGGATAAGTTTTTTTTCCGTACGCGTATGAATAAAGGCCACTTTGCATACAGTGTGCGTAAGTTCTTTCGGAACCTTAGACCTTACACAAGTACGACAGAGAAACAGCTGAATGAGAGAGAAAGATAATTATACGCGGTCATCGAATGGTCATCGACGCGTGTATTTAATTACAGTTGGGTGTGGTTCTATTTCCGATAGTGAACGAATGCTCTTTACCCTACTATTTCAAGCGCTATTGCCAGAAGCGCAGATTAATTTGTACAAATGATATTTTTCTCTCGTTTTCGTTGACTTTTTTTCGAAGTCATGCACAATAGCTAAAACAAAACACTTTCACTTGGCAACACTGTGTTTTACAGATAGAATTCACATTTAAACTGCTATTACTAGGTCTTTTCGCTACAAACGTTGATCACGTTGGAAGCGCATGCCATTGTATTTGAAAATAAAACATTTACAATTATGCCTTCATTAACATACTTAACCTGCGAAAAAGTGCAAATTGTAAGATGGTATTTTGGAGGTCATTCGGCTAATGAAATCGTTAATTTGTTTATTGTGGCATTTGAAAATCGCCCAATTCCTTCAAAGTCAACAATTGTGAAAATAATTAGTAATTTCGAGAAATATGGATGTGTTTCGTACTGTAGAAAATGCCAAGCTTCGGAAGATTTTATTTTTTCAATTTAATTTATTAATGGAAGGGATTTTTAGTTTATTAATTGTGGTTCTCTCAAGAAATGCTGTTTTATTTTCAAGTTACAATGGCAAAAATAATATCCTATTGTAGTTAGAAATTGTCAACTTGGTCTAAAATGATATCATGTTGACAAAAATGAATTTTAAGATTTACAGGTTACGTAATAACGATTGTATTTTTATATTTCTTTAACGTCCTCACTCCTTACGTCTTGGGAGCATACTGAATTACCATTTACCACCACCAACTAGTTAAAATAGGAGGACAATGAGCAGTCGGGCACTCTCGGGAATAAGCTTACGCCCCCTAAGGTGAAACTAAAGTGATGATTGTGCACAATTATTCTTCCTCTCTCTTTCATATATCCTTGTCGTACTTGTGTAATTCGTTCCTAGGTTCCGAAGCAGATTTCCCAATCGGTAGAACTAGACAGTGCGATATATGTCACTTTCCTATGTGATCGTAGGAAAAGAACATTTACATTTAAGCGTATACCTAACACGTAACTGTGTCGCAAAGTCCACATCATACGTTCACGACTGCAACTTATGACATTTACTGTTATTTTCCTGTTCTTTTTGTTATAGGGAATACCAGTGCATTGAGATTTTTAAACACAATGTAGATATTTCTTTAATGAGATGTCTTCGCGTTCTAGAAAGATTTTAGAAATGTCTTCTCGCCGCTGCCAATGCTAGTTCATTTATAATAGTTCTCGCAAATCTAGGCTCAGGTTCCAAATGAGTCTCCTGATGAACGGGAATTGTTCGAGCCTACCCAAAGACAAAAATAATCTTCAGGAGGAGAGTGATATATACACACCCTACTATGGAACAACTATCATCTATGATCTTACTTTATGTAGCTAATAAGCTTAATATAAAATATAGCAGTATTTCGAATTGTATAACAGCGTCATAGTATAAAAATTCGCAGTAATCCTGTAAATATGCTACGCGTTAGTTATTTTGTGTTTAGCTTGAATAATTTTGAAGGTATAGCATAATAGAATCCAGTCAGCCCTCTGTCGGTGTAGTCTTCGCTTCCTTATAGCGCGCTATCTATGCGCGGGGCTACGAGTTGTCCTCCGTGTAATGCTAGTTGCTATTAGACTGGAGTATGACCGCTACAGTCTTCCTTCAAAAACGTTTAAGAATGTAGGAAAAGCAGATGAATTTAAGTTTCGCTAGCTGAAAATTCCGTTTATAGCAAAAAGCCCAGAAGGTTCACTTAGCGGTATCCGTTTTGGACTCGTTAGGTCCTCTGTAGATATCTGAAATCTCCCTTTTGGCTGCCACTATGGTTATACGATTTCTGTTTACGTTTTTTTTTTGTATTAAGCAGTCAATAATAGTTATTTGTTTTACTAGGCATAAAAGCACAAGATTTAAATCTGCTTTTCTGCCGTGGGAAACATAATTTTTTCTTCAAATGTGTTCCAATTCCACGCAATAAAACCAGTTTATCATCAGCATCATTTTGAGTTTTCTTAATGTCATTGTCAATTTCAATAACCAGTTGGATTTAAATTATTACTTGGAAGGTTGCCTAGCAACGAACTTTTTCTGCCTAGGCAGTAAAAGTGGACTTTTTCTGCCTGCCAAGTGTCATTAAAAGGCCGCTTTTAATGTCATTTGAAGAAAAAAGCCTTTTTTATTATTATATAGGTATATATCGAGTTTAAAACTCAAGTAAAGTTGAAATTCCCGTGGCCGACAAGATCTCCCGACTTTATACTGTGTTAGATTTTTATATATGGGGTCGAATTGAAGATTTATTTTTCAGGCAAGACTTGAAAATCTTATTTAACGAATACAAATCGTCATTGGCAGTATTCCAATGGCTGAAATAGAGAAGTTGCTGTATTTTCTACCATGCAGAGATTATATATCAGCATCGAAAAATATGGAAAGCATTTCGAGCATAATCTTTAGGATACTTTACTAGGTCAATGTAGTTTTTCCACTTCTAGCTGAGAATTTGACAATTATTGCTTCTTCTAGGCAACTGAGAAGTTGAATTTCTCTATTAGTGGCTAATAATTTTCTATTATTAACCTAGGTCAATAATGGACTAGTTCAAATATTTTGAGAATTCAGGGATACTAGTTCAACAAAAACTTGAATTTTTTATACCCAGGAGATTGTCTTTAACATATTCGCTGCCTGAAATTACCTATCAAGATAAAATTATTTGAATAAAAATGCCATTAGTTTAAAATTCGCGCTCAACTAAAAATGACTGATGACATAACAAGTACGTTCATAATATATCGAAAACTGACAGTGTACTTGTCAGTCAGACCACAGAATACACCAGCCAAACAAGAAACGAAAGCGGGCGTAAATCCTTTGATGCTTTGGGGGCGAAATTTCGTGACCTTCAAACTGACGTTGACAGATAACGGATCAAGTTACACTGAGAACATTGTTCAAAAAATGTAAATTAAATGTTAACTACACGCAAAAAAGTGAAACCAAAGAATCTCAAATAATATAATTGTTTATTTTTATGACTTGTTTCGACAAAGTTTTAATTGTTCAACTTAATTTATTTATTTATTTAATTGTTTAAGTTAATTTAACATTTAACAAATATTGTGAAAAATATTATAAATATAAGTTTTAGCTTCTGTTTTTGGAGTAGGTAAGTACCATCCATTATTAAAAATAATGAGCTATTGTTTAACCAAATGATTATTATTTTCTATATTGTTATCGAAATTATATGTGTAAGTATGTATTTATGTAGCACTATATGTAGGATAGGGTGAGTCTAAAAACCAATACAATAATAATAGATTATATATTTATAATATCACTTTACAATAGAAAGAATTTCAGTAAATGAGACTATAAAATTACAATAAGTATGGTGCTTGAATATAAAATTTTTATTATTTATATATTTAAAAGTTACACTTCACCAGATTCTGAATTAAATTTTACACCCAGAGAAAATGTACTGATATCAGTGACAACGAAGTTATAAAAAAGAAGCGACAGTAAACTTTTCTCCATAGATATCGAAGTTTTGTTGTGTTTTTCAATTATTATCATCCATCACTTGAATAACAGCACAATTTTTTGGTGCCATTATTAATAAATGTAATTTTGTAAACAAATTTTATCGTTCAAAACACAAAAAATATGTAAATAATCAAAAAGCTTACAACAAAGAAAATTCTTTGGTAAACAATAAAATCACATGACAGATAACGGGCTTAAAATGGTGACTGTCAGACATGCGCACTCAGAAAATCAATTGTGCACAAGCTTCGTTTCTTCTTGGGATGGTGTATTCTGTTGTCAGACGACGGGGTATGAACCTCCCACCTTATTCGGTTCGGGGCAAAGCCCCTCGCAAAATAATCTTGGTGCTCGGTCAATAATAATAGTCTTCACCACCTTGGTGTATAATATACTATCATTTTTGTTGTTTTTGTTATGTAATTAATGGTTGATTATTGTTACAATTATACTGGGTTTTATGTACCTACACCTATTTTTCTTCGCTTAGAAAATAGATATTGAGATGCGGTTTTTACCATTTTTAAAAATTCTATCTTGTTTCAAGTGAATGGTTCAACAAAAAAGATCGCATTTGAAGATTCGCATACAGCAGAAAAAAAAACAATTGTTGAATTACCACCACCTAGTGACCGTTGAAACCATTGGAATAAAACGATGATATAATATTTTATTGGGCATTGAATTCCCTTTCAAATGATACTAAATATGTCAAAACCCATAAGTGGAGCAAGTTTAGTTTTATTGAGTCAGCTTTTATCGTACGCCAAAGCCAAAGTGTGTTGATTTATCTAGAGCATTTTCTAAAATATTCATTTAAGCAGCTTCTCGTCTCGACAAGAACATCCCACCAGTCCATAACGAGTTACAAATATTGTGTGGTGTGTAGAGCACTTTCTCACTGAAAGAAACCAGTTAATTTCTTCTTATTTGATCGTTTATAAAATTAATGTTACGAACTCAGTGATTCAGAAGCCGGACCTGTCGCGAACTATAAATTTTGGCGAATGCGAATGCGAATGCTTTCTAGAAATTTCCATACAAAGTAATACAACGGTTTATTCTTGAAGGTTCCAATTCGTAAATTCAAGAAGGTTCTAGAGTTGCAAAGGACTATACATACGCGGGTTTTCGAGTGATTCGGAGAGTTGTTCAGTATACAGTGAACCGGTAAACAGTTTCAGTTTACAGAGAGTGAACAGATAGTGAATATAAATAGAGTTGAAGATAAATTAGGACAATTATTATACCGAGTGTAGATAAATTAATAGACATTAAGTAGTGTGTATATAAATTAAGTTTATTATAGTGTGTAAGTGTTTCTTCAATAAATCAATAGTAATTAGCCATAGTGAGCGTATAATTTCATCCCAGGGTAAAAACAGTTCAAATAAATAAGAAAAACATTACATTAAGTTTAAAGTCACGTTTTATTTAATGTTTGATATAATAGTATCACGTTCGAAACGATGGAACTAATATTGGTTCGCTTTGAAAAAAGTTAGCTTCAATTCTAACGTTTCGAATAATTAAAATCGAAAAAAACGAAGCGTGTGAGGTCGTTAAAATGGCCTTGAGATAGAATTCCCTCTAAAACAAGATGCGGATAGTATAATATGTGTAATTAATTATACAATGTGTCTGTAAATTATAGAATAAATTAATTACTGCATGAAAGAATGAAGCTTTATTCACAATCTTGCGAAATGAATAGGTATACAGCATCTTAGGGCTTTTTCAGACGGTGCGACTGCGATGCGATTTTCCGTTTGCGACATCTCGTATCGCACAAGTCACACAAGTCGATACAATTTTTTCTACAACGATTTAAAAATAAAACATTGTGCGCAGTATTGTCCAGGTGATCTTCGCAGTTAGTTGAGTGTATTTGCAGCATGTATAATGGAAGACGAATTGTTTTATTGGCATTGCTACATCGAAGGCGAAGGAAAGGTAAAATTATTGCTAGATGTAACAATCGAGTGAATCGACGTTACTGGGTACATCCACTTTTGCAAGTAAGATACGTCGAAGGAGTAATAATAATAATAACTTTATTGCTTATAGAAAACAATGTTTATCTAATTCCGCTATCAAATGTGACACTTTGCGTCACTCCTTGACGTTAGGTAACGTCACATTTTTCATAACCTTCATATATCAGTTATGAAAAGTAGTTATGTAAAAACTTTACGTAACTGTTTATGTTTCAACATAGAGATACCACATGAGTTTCAAAGAATAATTTATTAATTAGGTAGGTACTGTCAAAACTGACAATTATTTCATTATTTAAACGGTACAATTAACCCATTATTTTAATTCAATAGTATTTTGAGATTTATAAACATTGAAAACATTATTCAGGACACAGTTATTTAAAGAAGGGGAGACCGTGTACAAAAGTAACGGTGGATCAAAAGTAAAAAATGCTCTCAAGATTTATCCAATTGGCGAACACCACTTCGCCGCCGTCAGGTGATAGCCGGAAGCGCCCTCCTCACTTGCATTCAATCGCCAAGTATGCCACGCGCTGTTAGGCTATGTGACAGGACGCTACGTGTTTTCACATATCAAAAGTAAGTATTTCGACGTTTTCTTATTCAGTGTTTACGTAGCCTTAAAAGGATAATACTAATCAGAATGTTTGCATATCCATTCTTGATTAGATTGATTGTAAATTGTTTAAATTCGTTTTTGTCTGGCACGTTCCGTTTTAGGGTTATATAACACTTTTTAACAAAAATGAGAAATGGGACAAAAGTAACATGTTATACTTGTGTCCCCGTTATGATTTAATGATCTATCATATTTTGACGGACACGGCCGAAAAAAACTTAATTGAACAAGAATACCAACAATGAAATAAAGACAAGAAAATGGTACTACAAACCGAAACTGGAAAAGGTAAGAGAAAATTGTTATCTACGAAAGGAAAGAAAACAAAGAAGGCACCAAAAGACAAGGAAAATGGATCTGACGACGACGATTGCTTCTGTCTCATATATTTGAGAACTTTTAGCAATAGTCAACCAAATGAACAATGGATATAATGTATCGAATGTAGAATGTGGTCCCATGTGGTTACTTAAACTAGGAATAATTTTTATTGATTTGTTTTTATAAAATATATAATTTTTGAGCATTTGAAATGCAGGAGTCCAATTATTGTGTTATTGATACAAAGTCTTGGAATAAATAATTTGTTGATTTAACATCATTAGTATTGTATTCATTACCAATCCTTTTGTCTTGTTACTTTCGACCCACAACGTGTTACTTTCGGCCTGCCTACGTGGTCGAAAGTAACAACTAACGATTTTTTTTAAAGTCTCTGTTATTCATATAAAACACACCGTTATGAAATAAATCGATTCTAGTGTAAAGAAGATAAACTAAATTTATATATGGTCACATTAACTTAATGATAATAATAACACCCAGCCAGAAATCGAGGTAAAAGTACAATGTGTTACTTTTGTACCCGGTCTCCCCTAAGTAAGTCAATTTTCTGGGTGAATTAGATAAAACGTTGTACGTAAACACGTTATGAAGAGAGCGACATTGTTCAACACGCGTAATTTGCAGAACTCGCTAGCGCTCGTTTTGGTAAATATTACGCTTGTTGAACAATATCGCTCTTTTCATAACTAATTACGTAAATATCTATTACAGCAAGGTTAGTGTGTGATAATATACAAAAAAAAAAATTTTGTAATAAAAAATAGAAACAAAATAAAATAAATACATTATTCATCGAGTATGAATGACCTCAATTTGAGAATATTCCAAAGGTAGCAGCATATAGTTTTTCCCTCAGATAGGTTTATATTTTATAGAGCATTTACTAATGTTTCCAAATTTTGCAGACAGGATATGTTTTGTTTCATAACTGTATATATCGGACACTCAAACAAAATATGAAAAATAGTTTCTTTCTCGTCCAGGTTACAAACAGTACATGTTAAAGTAGGATCTATACTATTGGTTATGCCGTTTAATGTGAACTTCATTTTAAATTGATTAACCGTACGGAGTTGAGCCAAAGTACGAGTGATCTGAATTGGAGACTTCAACAGTAAATAATTTTGGTTCACGTGGTGAAAGCATTATATAGAGCCATGAAAGGGTACGCTGACGATGTAGCAATATCGGATTGGTGCAGGAAGGTGTAATATTTGGAAAACAGTAGTTTTTTTTGTGCTGTTAGATGACCATAAGTTAATTGATTTCATAACTGCAGTGATTCAACGTCAACAAAAATTTGTTTGATTTGGGATGCCCAATTATACTTTGTGGTAGCGGAATTCATAATACGTAGCTGTTGCTTAAAACAAAGTCTGGGATAGCGAAATTTATCCATTTGAAGAATAATTAGTAACCAATTTATTGTCATTTTAGTACGACAACTTAACTCTTCCTGTTTCTATCCGAATAACAGAGTCCGGAGTATTAACCGCTACTAAAAGGATTCGTTTTAGGAAATGTATTTGCACCCTTTCTAGTGCATCCAAATAACGAGGACCCCAAACAGAGACGATGCTAAACATAATGCTTAACGCTAGAGATTCAAATAGTTTGATTCTAGGGTACCACATGTCAATTTTTGCCTTACACATCACAGAGCGCCAACGGCTTGTTTACCTTTTTTTACAGTTGCAGTTGACATTTCACTGAATAAGCCAGAGGAAGAAAACGTTACACCTAAATATGTATATGTATTACTCAATTCTATGATCTCGTTCTTAAAATAAAATTTGTAGTTCGGTTTTTGGAATCCACCTTTAGAAAACCTAACAATTTTGTTTTCTTAAGATTAACAGTTAAACGATTGGTGTCAGTATATTTTTCCAAAATTTTCAGTTTCCTTGCAACATCAATTTCAGAATGAGCCAGGATTACGAGATCATTAGCATACAGGAGTGTTAGAACATCATTTTTATTATCGATATTCACACCTTGAGCTCCTTGAGCATAAAAGTAGTCTTCCAAATCGGCGATAAACAGAGCAAATAAAAGGGGACTCAAGGGTTCTCCTTGTAGAACACCTAAAGTTAGATCATATAATTTTGTCAAGCCTTCAGAACCTTTTATTTGAACTGTTGCTTGTGAATAAAGTGTTCTTATTAAGCCAATAATTTTTGACGAGACTCCAAGATTGAATAGTTTCAGCCATAATAAATTGTGCTGGACTGAGTCAAAAGCTCTTTTGAAATCGACAAAAATTGCAAACACTTTTCGGCTTTTATGTCTAATATGTAGATTAATAATAGAGCTCAAGGTGAAAGCATTGTCGATACACCCTCGGCCTGCACGAGAGCCAGACTGACACTCTGGCATAACTCCGCAGTTATCAACCCATAAAGATAATCTGTTTAGAATAACAGTTGTGAAAATTTTAGTACAGTAATTCACCAAAGCCAAACCTCTATAATAATCAGGTGTATTAGATGGGCCTCCTTTATGCAACATAGACAATACAATGTTAGACCACGAATTGGGAATAATTGAGGAATTAAAGATTGAGTTGAACAAAGAAGTTAAATATATAACCCAGTTATGTGGAAGGTTCTTGTAAAATTCAAAGGAAATGCCATCAGCTCCTGGAGACTTATTATTTTGACATTTATACAGTACATCATATATTTCCTGAGTTGTAAACGGAACGTCCATATAGGGGTGACCAGCATCTACAAAATCAACCGTAGAAATTGCTAGAGAAGGGTACAAGTTTCCATAGAAGTTTTCCCATACTTGAACTGGTAACACTTTATGAGTGGAACTATTGCGAAATTGTTTTACCGTCAACCAGAATTCTCTTGAGTTTTGTAAACTTGATAACTTCGTAATAATTGTTGATTGATATTCGATTTTCTTAGATTTAATTATATTTTTATACTCAAATTTTAGTTTTATATATATATATATTTTTAAATCTTGCGGAAAGTTTTGGTCTCGACAAGTTCTTAATGCATTGTGCATATTCCTTTTGGCAATACTACATGTGGCATCAAACCATGGCTTATTAGTCTTAAGAAAATTTGATTGAGTAGAGAGATTCCTTTTCAAAGAATACATACCTAGGTGAGTTGATGTTTCACGAATGGCATCCACAAGATTAGAAAAAGAACTAGCTGGGTCACGAATAAATATTGTTCTATTTGAATTTTTCATACACATTTTATAAGATAGAGAAAAATCATTATTCCATTTATATAAAAAATTGGGCATATTATTGAATATTTCTCTATTGGTGTGCTTGTGTAATTGAGTCTATAGTTAAGAATTAAGTTGATAGGGTAGTGATCTGATAAGAAATCGTTGTCGGTAACAAAAAAATTGTCTATATCTGATACGTCGAGTGAGCTTTTTACACTATTTTTTAGAAATGGAAACAACATGAAGACAAATTTTTTAACTACTTTTGAATGACAATATCAACGTTCGATTACTTACTTGCTCGTCTAAGAAGTAAAATAAGCAGCACTGCAATTTTATTTTACTGATACATCTCGCGACAAGCAGCGACAGCTGAAAATGTGTATTTATTTTTGTGGTTGGTTTAATACGCACGGAAAAAAATCGGGCGACATCTGAACAACAACGCGATTTAAAAAAATGCCGCACTAAGCGTCCGTATAATGTGAAAATTACACATATATTTTAATACTTGCACGACATACGTCAAACAGAAAATCGCATAGCAGTAGCACTGTCTGAAAAAGCCCTTAGGGTACTAAGTAGATCTCTAGGTCTCAGGTCTTGTTATTGTTCGTTGGTCTTAGTGAATGTGTAGATATGAAATTTCAAGATAAAAACTTTGTTTTATATATAAATATTTTGTAGCCACCTGTATGCAATTGATGCAAGTTTCAACTTATTTGGTTCAATTAAAATGTATTAATAAAAAATTTACCTGCGGTTTTTCGGTTGCCGAATGGCATCTCTTGGATAAAGGTGTATGTATTTGCACTTCTGCCAATACGTCTCTTGATCCATCTCGAGAAAGTGTTGAATTACTGGTATTAAGTTCGTCTCGAGAAAATCCGCTCAAGATTCGATCTTTCTGAAAAATAAAACTTCTAAATGATAAAATCGTTTTATTATTTCAATAACTAGTCCAGTAAAAATTGACTTTTTGTCCTCCGATCAGGTTGATAAAGTCAATTTGGGCATGAGGAATCGAATGAACATATTCGGGGCGGACTCATTGCCCGGAAAATAGTGAAAATCGCGGAAAAACTGTTAAGAATTCATGTTTCTCACCCCTCTCTCTCTCTCAAATACTGAATGAATTTTCACGCGTGAAGGTACATTTCGATGTAAAATTTCACGCTCCACAACATTTATTTGAAACTTTTTTTGCTATTGTTTATAGTTATCGGAATAATTGCGAAAAACATGAACTCCGAACAGTATTTCTGCGATTTTCTCTATTCCCCGGGCAATGATTTCGCCCCGAATATGTTCATTCAATACCTCATGCTCAAATTTACTTTATCAACCTGATCGGAGCCAAATAGTCAATTCACGATCTTTTTTACTGGACTAAACTAGCAGTCAAACAGTTATCTACAAAGAACCATCAATCGTAAAGTATCTCATTCCATACCAAAAAAGCAAAGTGATTTCTGATGGACAACTGGACCTAATAGAGCATGGCTGCTCAATGTTTTTAACAGTCCGGTCAAAGGGTGGATTCAGACGTTCACGACAGGCCACTGACAATTCCTATTTCAGTTACTCTCAGAAAATGCGCAATAAAAACCCAATATTGTTTATTAGGTAATATTATGAACAAACAAACAGTATATTATGCTAAATAAAGAAACAAAATTGAATGTATGTGAGTAGGAGTTTTATATCGATCTGGCAGTGTATTGTGCTAACGGAAGAAAAGGTCTGGTAGGCCAGTAGCTCTGAGAAGAAACGAGAACCATGAACGTGTCGAAGACGTACCGAATTTAAGCTGGACAACAATTGCCAAACCAAGATATCATGTATGTCAGCCAGATTTCTTGAATACTGTGTGGCTCTAAATCGAAAGTCACATTCACTTAAAGGATAACATTAATAAGCAAACAAGCCGCTTCCTTGGTTTCAATAAGCCAGAAATTAGTATCCAAAAACCGCTGCATGACGATCTGTATCTGTATATCTGTAGAGTAAGGAGGATGAAAGTAAGCTCACAGCACTTAGGCCAACATTGTACATCCTCCCGAGGAGTTGTCCTCCAAGGTCATCGTTCATCCTGCTCTTCCCTGGAAGGTGGACAGGTCACTAGAAGACATCTCCTTTATATCGGCAGGTGTAGGCCAAGACTAACCGAACACACACTCTCTTATTGACGATAACTCCAGACACTTGCATAAGACAAGCCTGACAGTTTCATCTTCCTGTTCACACATCCTGCATAGAGGTGTGTCCACTAGCCCCATAGTATGGAGGTGTTTCCTTAGTTGACAGTGGCCAGTCAGAAATCCTACTGTTAAACGTAGGTTTTTCCTTGGCATCGCCAAATATTTCTTCGACGCCAGCTTCCCAGGGTCTCCCAGGGTGATCCTGGCAAGACTGTGTCCTTTGATTCCATCCCATCTCTTAGGGGATTGAGCATGGGTGTAACGTTTGGCTAGTTCCGCAATTGTCGAAGTCGTTCTGGGTCCTAAAATTTTTAGTCCAGCCGCTTCCCTGGCTAAATAATCGGCAATGCGATTCCCTTTATTCCTGTCGCGCCCTTTAACCCACCTCAGTATAATATTGTTATCTGCCGAGGCGTTAGCTAAATCATGGTGGCACTATAGGACTAACCCCGATATAACACGTCTGTTCAAGGGCTTGTCTACTATTAGTGCAAATTGTTATGTTTTTGCCAGAAATTCCTTTTCTGGTTACTTATTTTGTGACAATTGAGATACCAGCCAGTTCTGTTTGAACTATGCTGGTATTGTTTCCCATTTCCCACTAAATCCTTAGGCTCAGTGCTCTGGAATAAACTCCACATCCTGAGCCTTCTTTCATTTTTGAGGACGATATGGACGATAAGCAGTGTAAGTACACGGTGTGATATAATTGAGGATAATGATGGCAAACCTCTTACTGGATCTCAGAAGGTTTTTTCTTTTTCGAATGGAAAACCAGTGGTTTCAACAGGACGTTGAGACCAGTCATACTGCTCGACAATCCATAGCATTACTGCATGAAACTTTTGAAGGAAGCATCATTTGTCTACGAATGGGGTATGTTAAAGGAGAAAGACTCCAGCAGTACAGATCCATCTGGAACTGTTAATGATTTGCGTGAGAAGATCGTCTCGGTTTTTCACTATTACTTTGCTTTGTTAACAGCCTTTTTATAAATTGAGACTAAAGTATATTTCTCTCTCTAACCATCTTCATTATAATTTTAATATTTCCGTGCTTTTATTACAATTCAACTAGATTTATATTCCGTAGTTTAGTAAAACGTAGTTAATGGACCACTAAATTACTGTTCTTACCATTTCAATATACGTACACACTTCTCTTTTATCCCTTAAATGGATATTAAAACTTCGCGCACACATACACACAATTTACTTGTTTACCTCACAATTTGTTAAATGTTCACAATGAACTAATTAATTTAATATTGCATGTTAATTTAATGAATTGATGTAACTGACCACATAACTTTAGTGCATTCATCCAGGAATATTGTTAGAGCACATGATACAAGTAGGCTTCAATATTTCGAATGGATGCCATTTTCATCATTGAGTTTCTTAACTTATGAATGCCTACATTCCTAGGGTAGTAATTTTCATCCGAAGACAACATGACATACAAATCCAAGTGTTTCCACCTTTTAAGGCACCGAGAGCTGATCGGACGAGACGAAATTTTTCCAAATTTGGTTAGAATTAGTCGAAGCAGCTAAGAACTGGGTTATATACCTACCAGAAGCTTGGAGAATGGAAATAGTAACCTTTAGACCAAAAGCTGGAAAAAGAGACACAACAAACCCAAAATCCTTCAGACCAATTAGTCTAGCATCGTTTGTGCTCAAAACGATGGAAAAAGTTATTGACAATTATATTAGAACGGAAATCTTAGAGAAGCTTCCTCTCCACCAGCATCAGCATGCTTATTAAGCAGGCTGCACTGGCACAACTGACGGAGGAAATCCGAGGTGCTCTATACAACCAAGAAGCTATGGTATGCGCATTTTTGGATATAGAAGGAGCTTTTGACAATATTCTTCATGAGTAGAGTAGCAGAGACGAGGACGAGCAAAGACATGGTATGGTATTTGATGGTATTTTCGTGAAACTACGAGTAGAAATCAACAATGGGCGGGTATCAATGCTCGGTTAAATATTGTAGGCTTCGGCTAAATCTTAGATGTTGGTCAAAGTGTTTATCAACTGCCAGTTTGCATTAGGTGGCAGTCAAACTTTCGGCTACCCTAGCTGCCACTATCAAGTTGATGTTAACCATAGAACATAAAGTTAAATACGAGAAAGTGGTGTTCCGTTATTCTAACCATAGATTCTAACTGACAACTGTGTCAAGATTTTTTTATATTTGCTTACATTTTGCAACAAAGATTATTTCAACTTTAAATTTGATTGTGTTATTATCGTCTAGGGTGGAATCGAGAAGCTTATTTGATTCATTTATGGTAGTTTAGTAGCTTCTAGGTTCTGTTTATATTTTATTTCATTGTTATTGTCAATGTATCTTGAGGAACTTGATGACCTTTTCGATGAAGAGCTTGGAGATTGGCGAAATATTGGAATTTGTAGGAGTACGAAAGACGACCATATACTGTTGAAGAACGGATGAATCCCTTTGAAGAGCTCGATGATGTCGAGTTTATTAATCGGTTTCGACTATCTAAACCCAGTGTTCTCATGATACTCCAACAAATTCCAGCTTTTCTCGCCAGGTCACAGCATTCGTCTTTTTGCATTCTATTATACTTTCATGGTGAACGGCTACTCTTATAAGTACCTAATAGTCGCTCTGACTCCGTGAAATTGGGAAATCTTTTTTGTTTTTTGGACATGTTCAAATGCAAACAAC
>CAJUYH010006315.1:8980-20468 GCA_910591685.1 Galerucella tenella | reverse complement strand
TGTAAAATAACATTCAAGTAATATAAGACATACGTAAAACAGCAGAATACGTCACCCATTATGACGTAACGGCAAAGGATGGCTGAACAAACTCTACCAGTATTTATAATTTCAAAGTGTACCAATAAAAAAAAATAGTGTAAAGTATTCGTGGATAGCTGGTCTCTAAAACACTTGCTCTATTTCAAGCACTCCGGCTTCGCTGTCGTGCTCGAAAAATCGCGCGTGTTTTAAAGACCTTAATATCTACTTATACTTTAATATACTATTGAACTCAGGTTGTCGAGTTTAAAAAAACGAAATATTGCCTTTAACAATAGAAGATGCGATGACGAAGAATACTCCGAAGTTGATAATCAAAATTTTTAAATCACTCTAACGTTTTAAATATTGGTTTTAGAAAAATTTTCAATAGAATTTTTTTTTGTAGATAATTCTTTTTATGAAAAAATTATTTTATGTTTTATGTATTTTTCCTGGTTAGCAAGATATCGTTAATTTAAATTAAAAAAAAATCTATTGTACTACTTGTTACAAAATAATGCGCGTCTATCGCTATCCTACTCATTTTCATCAACCGTATGCCCAACAGCACTTAATGCAAATATTCCAGTTTCGGCTTAAAGTCCACAATCAAAAATTAAATGAAAGTCTACAGGAATTTGCATCAGGAAGTTGCATCTTGCATATCCTCGGACACCAAGAATTCCTAGAGCAAATCGACACACAGGCATTCGTTGACGGATTACAAGATGTGGAAATGCATTCTATGGAAGACTAAATCAGGTTACATGAAAAGAAATATATCCACTGCGAAATGGTTTACCACCCAAGAATTGAAGAGTGGATACTGGCAAGTAGAAGTACACCCCGATGATCCATGACATTTCTAGATGATTCCAGTATAAAAATTATCCGGGATTTTGTTGGTAAGATACCTAATAATTTATAATATAACGGAAATTTATAACTACGTTTCATTGCAAAAGCAGTTAATTTGTAGATAGCTAACAAAATATTACGATTATTTGCTTTATAAAACAACCTTATCATTTTAGAAAATGAAATTAGTACTATAGAATGATAAGAAAATATTCCGATTATTACGCAAACCGATTACATAAAACATTATTGGAATTAGTTGCAAAAGATGGGTGTTTTTTGCACTAAATTTGTTTTGTAAATTACAAATATTTTTTCAAATGTCTACTTCAATGTCACAAATGATTTTTTCGCCTACATTACCGAATAACCAATCATATGAACACCAAAAAAAATAGGAAAGTTTAGTTTAGCAGCCCAGAGGCGGAAAATTCATTACGCCTCTGTAATCAGATACATAAAAAGAACAAATTCCTTTTTTTCCTCCAGATTTAAAATAGTATGTGGCAAATAGCGAAAGCTGATGCCATCTATCCCAACACTAACACACACACACTCACACACAATATTGATTCCATATAAAAATTTTACCGTACAACCATAGTGGTTAAAAATATTTGCTAATAAATTAATCCATTTTAAAAATTTAATCGTACGTGGTCAGCTCCGGTATCAACGGGTTATTTCCTCGTCCGTATAAGCCGAAGCAATGCATCCGCAGTACCCAAAACCAAAGAAACACAGGAGAGGAGAATGGCAGGGGCACCCATACTCTCAACTGCTGAAAGTTTCCGAGAAAATACCGGGAAAAAAAGTAGAAACACCACTATCCTTCCTGAACTGGGTAAACCCAGAGGAAAGGACGACCCATGGAGGCGTGAACTCAGTGGGGCGAGGGTAAGATGGTACCTTCGCTTTCTTGATCAGAGACTTGCACCTGAAGGAGCAAGAAAGAAAGCTCCAGTGCGAAAGAAACAAGGAGAGGAGAAGAACATCGGAGGCGGAAAGCCACGACAACCCCGTCACAGCAAGTACAGGGGAAGAAGAAAAAGAAGGACAAAATTGTCATCTATTCTTGAGCTGCAGCGAAAACAACAAGAAAGGCGGTTCTTCCAAAGGCGTACCCTGAGACTTCCCACAGCTTAGAAGCTGGAAAAAAGCAGAACTCCCAAAAATGCACACAAAGGAATAGAAGAAAAGAAGCTTCTACGCTTAATAGGAGCGAAGAATGAAGGTTTGGCAACGAGCCAATGGAAGGTCCTTAATCTTAAAAAAAAGGGCAAAGTCTTGAGGGCAAGAATAGATGCTCTATCTTGTCAAAAAATCAAGGACAACGGGTTCACCATTCACTACCGGTTTGTTAAAATCCCCGTGCATGGCCTCTGAAAAGAAGAGGAAAGAAAAAAACAGGTTTTTGTCTCTTCCAAGGCAAGCGACAGCACAGGTATTGTAAATTGCATTTCGACAAAGTAAATTTTCTAACAGAGTTTGGAACATTCCCTGTTGTTAAATTTTTTTCTAGCATTCATAATAAGTCTCTCTTATTTCAAATCGATAACAAAATATTTTTCAGGATGGCCAAAGAGTCACTGTACTTAAATCACTGCTTGCAGCAAACGATAACTCGCATTAAATTTTTTAATCTTACCGGTGGTAGATCTTCGAATTTATGCTAAGCTTTTCCAACAGACCCAGCAAAAGCTCGTGGACCACTTATTCCTTCAAAATGAACCTTCTCAGTGGTGTTTTCATTTATACTTCCAAAAGTCTTATTAGACCATCTTTTTGACCGGTATTCGTCACAGTACCGTCACAGCCAACTACAATTTGGACTTTGTTTTTTTCAATCGAGTTGGAGCAGTACTCGCCGTTTTTCTCAAATTTTGTCAGAACATTCTTATTGTCACAGAGCGCCGACTTTGCAGCAAGCCAATAATAATAATAATAGCAAATATTGTTTTTTCACTATACAACTCAAATAAATCTAATATAAATATTTCTATTTCATTTAAATGTTCAATGATTGTTTAGATGAAACCTTGATGCGTAAAGTACATAGAATTCAAATATTGAAATTATTAATAATATATTAACGAAAAGTTTATACAAACCTTGAGGTAGTTCACCCAAACCATACATGGGATACAAATATGGGGATTTTCCATATCTGGCGAGTGAATCAGAATACAACTTGATACGATTAATAGTGTCAATAGCAGCTCTATTTAGGTATTCATCATCTCTATGCAAAGCTAACGCATGTCCAGTAAAATCTTGAGTATTTTTGTCTAAAATAAAATAAATACAAAAATTATTTATTGTGTTTAATCAACATAGATATACAAAATAAATAATTTAGTTTTTGTAATTAATAGTTTAAAATCTCCCTATCTTCTGTAAGTTCCTTGTGGCATTATTTATTATTTTTTCTCTTATTTTTTGGGAATCAAACAAAAAAAAATAAAAAACATTATTGTGGTTTGGTTCCCAAAAAATAAGAGAAAAAATAAAATCTCCCTATTTCATTATATTGTAGATGACAACAATTCTACTTGGCAAAGCTAGCAGTTAAATTGAAAACTGATCTTCAGAGTAAATCTTTACAACCTTGCGAAATTTTATTTAAACTTCATTTACCAACAGTCCGCTAGATTATAGTTTGGGTCAATAAGATGAAGTAATAGAGTGAAACATATGCAAAAATATGTTCAGTCTCTTTGCATATTCATATTCAAATGAAATATGTCAGGTTGTACGAAGTCGTCTTATGTAGTAGACAAAATAGTGGTGAACTTGCTAGAAATATTTGTTCAATGCCTTTATATGTACATACTTGGAATGTTACCACTTCGAATAATAAGAGTTATTATTAAAAGAAATTTAGTAGCAGTAGTTAAAATTTTCTTGAATCGTTTCAAATTGCTTAACAAAATTAACATATTTTGAGACTGAAATAAAATGTTTGGTGCGAAAACAGAGCAAACGTCAACAAATATAACCATTTTATGTCATATTTTTAAGGAATAATCATCCTATAACTTTAATTTGTTTGTGGTATAAAAAATTTCATCTACACTGTGTTCACTTAAGTTCGCACCATATTAGAAACTTTTTTATTATCAATTTTAGGAAAAAAACTTATTCTTCATAAAAAGTTCCGCATGTTCTGAAATCTGAAATACAATTATCAGATATCCATTTTTTAGTATTATACGAGGTTTCTCAAAAAATATGAACTCAACTCGAGATTAAAGTACCTTTAAATTGGACAATATCGAAAAATGTTATAAATAAAAAATGATCAGAATTGAAAACTACGTTCAAATAAACGATTTTATCTATTGAGAAAAATGTATTATTTTTTTTAATGTATTTCTAGATACAATAACAATGCAAATTTGACTGTAGTTACGTGTAAAATAGCTCTGACAAACTAATGAATGTTTGATAGCTACAAATGTTTGACAGTAACTGTCAGAACGCGTTACAATTTCACTCAAATATGGTAGCGTTATTAAGAAAATAGAAACAATATTAAACAAACACAAAACCTATTTTTTCAATGTAAATGGATGCAATTGCATATTTGTCCGTAGTTTTCAATTCTGATCAAATTTTATTTATAACATTTTCCGATATTGTCAAATTTAAAGGTACTTTACTCCCGAGTAAAGTTCATATTTTTTTAGAAACCTCGTATAATACTAAAAAAATTGATATCTGATAATTGTATTTTAGATTTTAGAGCATGCAGAACTTTTTATGAAGGATACATTTTCTTCCTAAAATTGATAATAAAAAAGTTTCCCATATGGTGCGAACTTCAGTGGACACACTGTATATATAAGTAAATTTTGAATGTTGAAATCAGTAAACCAAACAAGGCATTAGTATCTCATCTGGGATTAATGCTATAAGCGTTAAAAAGGGGGTAGTAAAATCTTTATACGATAGGGCCAGAATCATTTATTCTAATATTTCACAAAGGAGAAAACTCTACTGAAAAATGTTTTAAATGACAATAATTACCCGGTGGAATTTGTAAATAAAGAAATCAAGAATATAGGGAAAGGGTCATTGTTAATACCCCATAATAATAACAATAATATTACCAATTTTTTTTAAAACTTGACAATACCGTATGTTAGGGGTTTGTCAGAAAGAATAAAGAAAATTGGTAATCAATTCAATATTCGAACCAGCTTTAAATCTAACAATACTTTGAGATCTATCTTAACAAAAACGAAACCAAAAAATGAAGAACAATCTTCAAAAAATTGCATACTTATATCAGATATCTAGTGAATGCGACAAATTTTATTTAGGTGAAACATCTAGACCATTGAAAGTCCGAATAAGTGAACATAAAAAATACATCAAAGATAGGGAGTTCTGTAAGTCAGGTATTTGTAAACATGCTTGGGAAGAGGGGCATAAAATTCAATGGGATTCGACAAAAATAATATTGAAAGAGCCCAATAATAAAAGATCGAAGAAAGTGCTTTAATACAACTAAATGCAGATAAATGTGTAGCTAGTATTTCAGCCGAATGTAGTCAAATTTGGTTACAATGTTAGAAAGAGAAATATCCAATAATAAATTACCTGCATTATCAGGATAGCATCATAAGTTTTTATCCAGGTTTTCTTATGATTTATCATTGGAATAGTTGTTAATCGATACACACTTCAATACACAAAATTACCAAACTGAGTTATACATGTTTTGAAAACAAAAATGATCATACACAATTTTACATTTATTTCAGAAGCTATAACTCCAAAACGGGCTAAGTTATCAGCTTCGAATTTTCACTGTGCAATATGTTTGAGTCTTTGCTTTGGTTTACCATATTGCCATTTTCAAAATTTGTCTACATTCTACGTAAAATATTACTAAAAATACCACTTTTTCCAAATTCATGTTGTAATAGCTATACATGTTTTGAAAACAAAAATGATCATACACAAAAAAGTAACAACAAACGCGTTTTATTAACAACATTTCCAAAATAAGCTAAAAAAAAGCGCTATCCCAATAAAAACCGTTTCTGGAACGTGCACTTCACTGGATTCCATTTCTAGTAGACTATCATATCGTTAGAATGTCATAAAATAAAATATTTTATTTCACATTTTACCAGAGGTGTGATCTACTATGAATGGATCTTAAAAAAATTTGACGACAAAGTTTTGTAGTCTTAAACTTCAAAATATTATTGATTGTCTAGTTGTCATATTTTTTCGTTGTGTCAGATGGGGACCAAAAATTATTTTATTAATTTTATTACTAGTTAATCTTGACAACGGTAGCTGGAACGCTACCGAAACGTCGAAATAAAAAATAAAAAACATTATTGTGGTTTGATTCCCAAAAGAATAAGAGAAAAAAGAATATGTAATGCCACAAGGAACTTACAGAATATATCAAATCACTGTGTCCTGCTAAAACCTTCTGTTTACTTTAACTAACATCTAATAAGTAATATACAAACTTTTAATTAGCCTGCTGAGGTTTCTTACTCATCATACCTTGATTAGTGTCAATTAGGTAATTATTCACTATCAATTTACCAAGCCACCAGAGGCTTATTTCCTTCAAATTATTTACACCCATTTATCTTATTATATCAATTGCTTACCAATTTTACTATTCTAATACAAGCTAGTAAATTTTGAGTTTTTGTTTTGTGTAAGAATCACCAGATTGTGTACCTTCAGCTATTAAGAAATAGTATCCTTTTTTTCTGGCGTTAATTAGGAAAAGGTGACATCCTAAAAATTTTCATAATTTGTTTGTTCAATATCAACCTTAAAATTTATTCGGAGATCCAACGTTAAATACCAGCTCTATCGACGAACAGTTAGTCGTTAGCATACACTTAGTTTTAAGAGGGTTTGCCAAAAGTTAAATCCAGTCTTTTACAATCAATGATACGACATTGTCAGAACCAGGTGTTTATTTATTTTTTAGTTTAAGCACAGCTTTGATAATTTCCTCCTCAGTGATATTACTAGTATCAATAACAGAACCACGAAATTGAGATTCATAAATTACAGATCTTTATTTATCTGGCTCACTTGATACAACAAAAACACTCTCAAATAACTGTGCAAATTGATCTACAATATCCCGAGTATTGGATAATGAAACGGCATTATTCATCATTGTACCAGGACTGCAGGATGTTTTATTTTTTTAATGAATGTATGACTAGAATTGACAAGAGTCAGTCTTTAATGAATTTTGAAGGACTTCTCTGGACGTATTACAAACAATTATCATGCCTGCACTAGAAAAAGCTGTTTCGAAGAAATTATTTGAAATAGCTGAATAAGAAGATTGTCAAACATAACAATAGATATTCTATCATTAAAACGAATACAAGTTTTTTAAATAAAGACACTATCATTTGCATATGCCATTTATTTGTAACAGATATCACTAAATTTCAAATGGCTCAGAAGATACTTCCACTGGCATGCAAGTTTAATAGTAAATTGACTACCTCTCTTTCCATTTTATTTAATAAAATATTTTATTATAATTCAATATGCTGTATGTGTTCGACAAAAGCATTGATAGATGGTATGAATACCGTAATAGAAAAAAGAATCAGTCAAAATTTGAATTGCTTCTATTTTATTGATTTCTGCGAAAATATGATGTTCTTTATGTAATAAATGCTCATATAGTAATTGCAAAGCTACTCTTTATTAAAATAGCATGAAATAACAGCAATCGACTCATTGAAATTGAATAATTAAAAGCTACAGTTCAAGGCAGCACAACAACAAAAATATAGTGAAATGTGCACGTAAATTTAACAAAATAACAGCAATAGTTTAATTGAGAGCAGATGGAAGGTTTTTCTCGAGGCAATAAAGTAGGTTACATAAATAGTCAGACTGAATAATGTAATCTAGATTTAGAGAACCACAACAGATCTGAAACGATCACATCCACTTCATTAAATCCAATCTAATGATAAAAAAAAGCATTGCTATTTTGGATAAACTTTTAAGGAACAGTTTTAAAATGTGGATACAAATCAGTTACCTATGCTAATAATAAAAATAAGGATCTGTTACATCAGTTGAATTCTCATTAAATCCAATCTAGTAAATTAAAAAAAGCATTGCTATTTTGAATAGCCTTTTAAGGACCAGTTTTGAAATGTGAGTATAAATCAGTTAACTCTACTAATAAGGATCTGTTACTTCAGTGGGAATAAATTTATACCAAGTTTTCACTGACTCAAAAGGTCATAATCAGGGCTATTCTGTAAGTGAAGTGGTTATCGCAGTTGTTAACTATAGCAACTCTGCTAACAACTTTCGATAATGACTTTAGTAACCACTTGCGAAATTTTGGTATTCTCTAATACACGGTTAGCAACTGTTGTTATGATAACAACCTTCAAGACCCAAATGTGAAAATGGACGTGACAGCGCCGCAAAATAGTTCTAATGTGCGCAAAATAGGTCTAGTCCTATTCGTTTCTTTGGTTTGACAGAGTAAATAATTATAAACTTCAAATATCTTTGTGATTGTTTATTTTTTCGGTTAAGCTAAATTGAAATACCTATATAGTTTACGATCAAAATCCTTTTGAGAAACGAATTAAAATAATTTAAAGACAAAATAAATGAAATTTGTAGCTGTATTGAAAAGGTATGATGGATTCTCATTAAGACACGTACAGTATGATTTATAAAGATTGACCAGAAATTATAATTCTCTATAACAGAAAAAATCACCTAAATGGTCAACTAAAGTTCTTCTTGTTCTACTACCTAAAGCTAAAATGTTCACATTTTCTTGTCTCTGAATTGGGTCTGGAATGTTTATTCTCTTCATCATCCAATGGCCCTAAATCATCCATGTGTATTAGCTTTGATATTGTGCAAAGCAGCACATCTATATATACAATAAATAAATGGAAACATTCCAATAAGTGTCTGACGCAAGTAGTTTTCGTTAACAACTCCTCTGGAGCAGTTGCCAGTGAACCACTTCTCATAGCCACTTGTCATTATGCATAGCAACTCTTATAGCGACTTCACTTCAATAGTGAATACCAATTTCGCGTTTAGCAACTGACCTTGAACATAACGACAATTTACAGTTGCTATCCATAACAACTTTGCTTAGTGAATAGCCCTGAATATTGAAGTAATGGCGTTTCATAGATGAATATAATAATCTCCATCTTCATAAAAAACCAAAAATTTCCCCATTTTAAGAGGTAAAGTCAAACATAAAGATTCTGCTTTTAGGCTAAGAGCCCATGGGAAAAAAAGTGTCGCGATTTGAAACAGCAACAAACCCATTCTCTTGTGCAGAAAAGCGCAGTGGAAAACTGAACATTACATTTTTCACCCCCGAAACCGTGATATGAAACTGTACGCCGTTTGTTACATTTGATAGTAGAATCATAGGAGATCGGTCCAGACTCTATGGCGTTCAAAAATAATCGTTCGGAAAATCTAGGAAATTTTTTAAAAACTCATTTTTTACCCCCTGAAACCGTGATATGAAACTGTACGCCGTTTGTTACATTTGATAGTAGAGCCATAGGAGATCGGTCCAGACGGCATTCAAAAATAATCGTTCGGAAAATCTAGGAAATTTTTTGAAAACTTTCATTTTTCACCCCCCGAAACCTTGATATGAAACTGTACGCCGTTTGTTACATTTGATAGTAGAACCATAGGAGATCGGTCTAGACCAGTTGTTCCCAACCTTTTTTTGTCTACTGCCCACTTTAAGAATAAATTATTTTTTAACGCCCCCCTTTTTAAACATACTTAAAAACCGCTAAGTACTTATAACTAATTATTGAAACGCAACTTTATAGTATTCGGACAGAGTATCTTTTATTGAAAATGAAACAAACATAATCAATTCTTATATAAAAACTAATGTGAAGGTTGAATCTGATGCTGTTCAATAAGTTTGTTGATATCAGGTTCCAATTTACTCAAAAACAGCCGCAAGTCGCCACGTTCGGTAACACGCAAACGATTTCTCTTTTTAGTAAGCAGCGTTGCCACAGCACTAAATCCACGTTCACACAAATATGACGATGGGAATGCTATCAAGAATCGTTGAACAATTGACCACAATCCAGGGTACAATTGCGGTATCGGTTTTTGTAGCCAACATTCTTGATATCCATTTTTGAACTTGATTTTTATATATTCTTTTTGTGCAAAAGCAGTTTAGCTGCGAAAGCAGCAACGACATTTTTTGTTTTAATTAAATTTAGTTCATCGCCTTGCAGTTGGAGGTTCATGTCGTTGAACAATTTATACAGGTCTGTCATGTAAGCTATATCATTCTTTGATGTTATGAGCTTGTTGCGCAGTTCTGTATCTTTAGTTTCCAAGAACTCTATCACAGAGTCAAACAGGTTGTAAAATCGAATCAGACAATTGCCTCTTGACAGCCAACAAACTTCAGTATGAAGCAACAAACGGTTGAAATCTTCGTCATTAGTAACACAAAGCTGATGAAATAATCTATCATTCTAAGAGCTGCTACGGATTTTATTGACTGCTTTGATGACATATTGCAGTGATTGAAATAGTCGTTCACTTAAGTTTCTAGCATCCAAATGTTGTCTATGAATAACGCAATGTATAGCAAGGACATCTGGAATTTCATTTTTTAAGTACGTTATGAAGCCTTTATGGCGCCCTGTCATAACCGGAGCGCCATCCGTAGCAACTGATATAATATTTTTCAAAGGAATCTCTTTCTCTTCACAAAACTTTTCCAATGTATTGAATATGGTTTCGCCTTTTGTATCTGTCTCCAATTTCTGGCAAACAATAGTTCTTCACGTATTTTCTCATCTTTAATAAACCTCACGTAAGATAGCAACAACGCTTCATTAGTTGGTAAAGTGGACTCATCGAGTTGAATTGAGAATTGACGAGTCCTCAGATGATTGTACAATGATTCTTCAATGTTTTCAGCCATTTCATCAATTCGTCTTTGCACAGAATTATTATTCAAAGGAATTTTTCGGATAATATCTGCGGCCGGTTTATGAAGCACAGTAGTTATTACTTCCTTTATTGCTGGCAAAATTAACTCTTCTCCGATGTTGTGTGGTTTGCATTTTTGAGCAATTAACAAAGAGATATTGTACCAAGCTCGAAGTCCGTCGTCATCTTGCTTAGCAGCCGCCGAATAGTTTTGATACACTTGGCTGAGTATTATGCTTCTTCTCTAGGTCTTGAAAATATGCTACATTCTTGTCTTTCTTATCTGGATGCATTTTATTCAAATGATCTTGCAGTCTTGAAGGCTTCATTGCTTCGTTCGAAAATGTTTTTAGACATAGAAGACACAAAGGCGACGACGGGTTTGTGGGATTTTCAATAAATCCGAATTTAATATATTCCGCAGAGTATTGCCGTCTTTTCTTTTTTACTTCCGACATTGTTTTGTTTTAGGGGGTAGAAAATAAGGGTTTTTAAAAATTTTCCTGGATTATCCGAACGATTATTTTTGAACGCCATAGAGTCTGGACCGATCCCCTATGGTTCTATCAAATGTAACAAACGGCGTACAGTTTCATATCACGGTTTCGGG
>CAJUYH010006314.1:0-20469 GCA_910591685.1 Galerucella tenella | reverse complement strand
ACGTTAAAGAATGTCAAGTTATAATTTAAATTTGACGTGTTTCGGGACTTTTTATAAATATGTACAGTAACCGAAATAATGAATTTATTCCATTTGGCTTTTACACACTGTATATCTTAAGTCATCAGGTAACAGAGCTCTGAGAACTGGCTTTGTTATCTCCAAATTCAAATTCAGATTTTATTTAAAAAAAACGTTGTACTCGCTTGAAAGCTTGCTGCAATACAATAATAACGTGAATAATTAATTAAAAATCCTATTAGAACCATGTTCGGCTTCTACACGGACTAAGTCGCGGGCCAAAGCTAGTGTATTATAAAAGCCGTGCTGCTTCAATCCACAACGTCAGCTTTTCATTTCAAGGCTTTTGTAGTAACAGTTTCTAACTAGTTTTGTTGAGACAGCCAGGAGACATGAATTTAAGACCCTTGATAAGATGGCAATAGTTCAGGAATGTAAGGGTGCTCTTAAAACTTCAACGAACTTTTTGAAAAGAATGTCACTTGACAATGCGAGTGCTACTACAGCTACTTAATAGAAACACACAAGTGGAAAGGCGCTTGTTAAGTTATCCTGAAATAGAGTGAAAATGCATTTAAAAATGTTCGAGCTTACCAAAAATTAAAAAAGAACGGAAAAAGTTGGAAAAGACAATGGTTTCCAAATAATTCGGTTCTGATTATCTAAATAACATATAATATCACTATGTAAAAACTAATAACATATATATGTATATATATGTATATGTAGTTAGTTTGGTAACACGACTAAATATATTGTCCAAAAATATCCCCAACCAATAAAATCCTGATCAAGAATATCCTTAAATGAAAATATATCTAAGCCAAGAAACAAGTCTATTACTTGGTTTAAGAAGGGTGAATCCAATTATTATATTCCCTTCCCCTTCTTGAAGGCATTACAATGCATTCATCCCTCCCATCCAATACTTTCTGAGGTGAAATGCGAAGAGATATTTTTGGAGGGGTTATTTTTGGTAGGGGATATTACGGCAAAGGTTTTTTGCAGGATATTTAGTCCTAAGCCCAGCAGCTCTACTCCAAAACAAAGTATTGTAATCCTGAAACGAAGAAATTAATAAATAACAATAAAAAATATTATATAGAAAAAAGTAAAAGTAAAGGAGGAAACGAAGTCCTTTTCAAAGAGTTTTTGCGGTTCTAATGTGTTCTAATTTGAAGTGAGGAGGTGATATGAAATTATTCAGCCTCTTAAGATTCAACATGAACCTGTCTTTTTGCCTCAAAAAAAAACCCTGATAAAAACTGGTATTCGCATTCCTTAACGGGTTTGACTACCCCTATTTTCAACAAATGTTGGATGCTTTTTGAATAACACTTGACTTCCTTTCCTGTGAGCCTTGGAGTTCTGTGCAGGTGAGTTTGGAAAGGTTTCTTTTCGAATGGAATTTTATAGCCCATTACCTAACTTAGCACCAGTTTATTACTAGTTATTTTCCTCCACAAAAGAAGAAAGTACTTTATTCCATATCCCTGTTTACTTTTAGGACTTCTTCCACTCCTTTCTGAAGAGCCTGTACTGAGGTTTGCTCCCAGTTCTGTAATGGCGTGGTTTGTATTTTCCCTCGTACTTCCATGATCCTTGTTCCGTGTGGCTACTGCTTCCCACCATTTCTTCGATGCGTTGCAGGTGTTAAAATCACGCACTGAGCACTACTTGAATCTAATAACCATAATATTAGTTGACCCTAGTAACGCAAATTCCATACAATTATGAAGATGACTTTTAGAATTTTCGTCCTTTTATTTTCAAACTCAAATGCTCTAGATCCGTGACTCCTATTTCCGTCCAAGCTTTATCGCCTCCAAAAAGGAAGCTGGGAAAACAATATAAAGCATTTTTTTTTCTTACAAATCCATTAGTTTTTTGAATAAATATCTTCACTAAATATACGTGTATAACTTTTTCCTTTGCTTACACCAGTTTTTTCAATAGGGATATCAGGTAATGGTCTACCTTTTGCTTCCAATTTTGTCTTTTCTTCGAATGAATATTTGGAAAATTTCTATAAATTAACTAAATTGAAGATCACCTCCATAGTTCACAGTTTATACAGTGTGGAAACCACTTATGTAATAAAATTCTTTATGTCATTATTTTAGAAAATTATAAAAAATGCCGAGACACGTCAACTTTTGAATTGAGTTGTGCGTTATGTAAACATAAATGTAAATGTACAGGGTGATTCACGCAAGTATGCCATAGTCGGTGTTGTTTTTTTTAATGAAACACCCTGTATATTTGCATATTTCCAACAAACTGAATAATGTATGGTCAATTATAAATTATACAGGGTAAAATTTTTATTTTTACAGCAATAGCACAGTCTCCTATAGAACACCTCCTTAACTTTGTTTAAAGTTTGAGGTGAAATATTACGTATTTCTGAAGTTATCCTTTCTTTGAGGTCTACAATGCTAGTTGGTTGTGTTGCATATACTTTGTTCTTGAGATAACCCCACAGAAAAAAAATCTAACGGCGTAAGGTCTGGCGATCTAGCTGGCCACTCAATAGTACCTCTTCGTCCAATCCATTAATTGGGTAGGATTTCATCTAAATAAGTTCTTACCATTAAAGCATAATGGAGTGTTGCCCCGTCTTGCTGGAACCAAACATTTTCATTCGGTAAGCTAGGATCTATTGCGTTGGGATATAAGTTTTCCAACGCAGGAATAACTTCATTTCTAAGCATATTTAAATATTTCTCAGCTGTCAAATCTCCATCTATAAATATAGGACAAATAATATGGTCGCCTATGATACCGGCCCAAACGTTCACCTTTTGAGGGTACTGAGTATTTGTCTCACGCATCCAATTAGGATTCTCTGCAGACCAATATCTACAGTTCTGTCGGTTTACCTCTCCATCCAATGTGAATGTTGATTCGTCAGAAAAAAGAATGGTACCAAGAGATATCTCATTTCTGTTCAGCTTATTCATCAATCTATCGCAGAAATCCATTCTACGATCTGGATCGTCTTCTGTTAACTCCTGCACAAAAGTTAATTTGTAGGGATGAAGTTTTTCTTTATGAAGACATCCTAGAACAGTTGTATGACTAACAATATTTTCACGGGCTATTTGACGTGTACTTGAAAATGGATTCTCTCCGACACTTAACAAAATATCCACTTTCACATCATCTTCAACGAAATGTGGTTTTCTTTTCAATGGTTTGACATGTCCAAGTTCTCTGAATTGTGCATGGATTTTAGACACAGTACTTTGTGAAATATTAGGCAATTCGGGATACCTGTGATAAGCGTTTTCGATTATTTACTTTTGGCTGCTATTAGCAGCTCGTAGTGACTGAATTCCGTTCGTTTATTACCGGGCGTGACGCCTCGTATTACCTTCCCCTTGCCCCTCAAGCACATACCGAAAAGTATGAGCTTCAAGCCACGGACATTAAATTTGACGTTTGTCCGGTTTGACGTTTATTTAAAGGTTAAGATTGTGCCGATTACGATTTAATACGATTTAAACCTTACTAAAAATATGTAAATATGCGAAATTTTCTTATCAGAAACATTATAATTGAAAGCTGTTCTTCTAAAAACACAGGAAATTCATTGTCATTGGCACATGTCAGGTGGTTTTGAGGATCCTAAAAAATCGTGTTCGATTTGCTCAAAAGTCGTGAAGACTGAGGCGTCACGCACAAGTGCTTGAAGCCCAAATAAACGAAAGCAACATATATTTACCGATTTTGTCTAATTATTGGCGTTTTTAGGCAATTTTAAGATATTTATGATAAAATTCATGGGCGTAGCAGGTTTTGTTTAATATACAAATACGTCTAATAATTAGTTAGTTTAGATTTTTGATAAATCCATATTTAGCTAATTTAAAAAAGTACCAATATTTCAAGTGTAATAAATTATTAATTTTAAAATTTCACCCTGTATAATTCATAATTGACCATACATTATTTAGTTTGTTGGAATCGGTTCATTGAGAGGATTTCAAAAATACGCAAATATACAGGCATACTTGCGTGAATCACCCTGTATATTTAAATTTATGTTTACATAACGCACAACTCAATTCAAAAGTTGATGTGTCTCGGCATTTTTTATAATTTTCTGAAATAATGACAAATAATTTTATTCCATAAGTGGTTTCCTCACTGTATAATAATTGTTAAAACTCTATCACGTTAACTCGCTACGACGTACCGTATGCCACTCTGTGATGGACCAAATGCAGCGAACTATCGCGTTAAAGTCACGACTTAGCTCTAGGCCGTCAAGGAGGAGAAGTATGCAGCGCGGGTGTTTGAAAGATCTTGCAGAGCACGTTCGTATGGCCCAGTTAACCCACTGGTGGACTTTTCTTTACGGTTAGCCCGCATTTGGTTTGTTATTTAAGCTGGCGCTCGCAGTTTTCTCATCAATATAACAATGCCTTACAAAATAAATTACAAATTTTATATTTTATAAAAGGAAATATTTTAGTTAACTAGAAGATTTTTGGGAGCTCTGCAGCACTGCAGCGCTTATGTACTAGCCGCCACTGGTTGTACTACAGCTCTACTCAATATTATAGATAACATTATTGCTGCAACTGATCGTGGACGATGTACAATTTTAATTTTGCTGGATTTCAGTAGAGCGCTCGATAAAATTAATTCTAATTTATTGCGTATAGGTAATGTCTTATATTATATATGTGTTTCGGACAAAGCAGTTCTTCTTATGCAAAATTATTGATGGATTGTTAAGAATCAAAAGTCCATTTTCTACTTACTTTCACTACATACTTAGCACTTCGTGTTTTTCATAGTTAAACGTGGAAATATCGAATGTTTTCGGTCGCATTCCTTTCACAGCTTCAGGTAAGTTTCCCAAGCTATAGTTGCTAAACTATAGCTCAACCACCTTTAAGGAAGTGGCTTTCGTTATATTATGTTTTAATCAATGTAATTGAATTTAATTCCTTCCTAATAATTCAAGTAACAGCCTTGTTTTAGAATGAAATTTCTATTTGCTACTTTTAGAGGAGTTTTCAGTCAATTGTTATTTCTCTTGTGTAATTATTATTTATAAATTAAAGAGCTAAAGATTGTTTAAGAAACTCTGGAAGAATATATCGAATACCAGACAAAACGTTTGAGATCACGTAACTTCTATTAACAACACGAAATACAATTTGTTGGTTGAACACGACGAGTTTAAAAATTATATGAGTTTTGGGAAAAATAAAAACCCAGTTTATTTTCCTCGTTCAGTTCAAAATGAGTTTTTAACATTATTTTCTGGCACTTTTAGAGTACAAGACATATCCTTCCAGTGAAAGAAGAGAGACAGAGAGCGAGGGAGAGAAGTAAAACTAATCCTCAGAGTTAACAGTTGACCAATTAAGTGAAAACTAATCAAGCGCGAAGAAGTTCTGATTCTGGATTCTACTAGTCTAGGTAAACTTGTACAAACTTGGAAATTTAACTCTATGTTTACGTTTTCTTGTCAACCTTTCACTGGTGGGAATAGCAGCCATAAACATAATGTTACGAAGGATTTCGGTAACGAAGTGATATTGTAGCCATGGGCTGCTCTTTATGAAATTTAATTTAAAGCATAAATAATATAAAGCTTATTTTGAATTTTCCCCTTAATTTCATTTTCACAAACCTTGGGGTTCTGTGGGGTTATAGAGTGAACATAAAAAACTTGAAATCGCCAAACTTACTATTGTAACAAACCTGTTTTATTTTTGGATAATAAAATTTATTTTATATTTAAACGCGTCTAAATATGATCCCAATATTTACAAAGAAGAACCCATCCTTACTTCCTGGCCTGCAGCATCGTAAAAAGGTTTTTTTATAAAAAAATGATTATTATGAATTTATTTTATTCTATTTTCAGTGTTTGTTGTAACAGCGGCAACAGAAATATATTATCTGTGAAAATGTCAGCATTCTTCTAACTCTAACAGTTCATGACTGGTGACACACAGGGGGACGGAAAATGAAGCCTTAGTAATAGGACTTGTAATGTCCTTTAGACATGAACCAGGTTAAAAAATGAATCCCTGCCATAATTTTCTATGTAGCTTTCCACAATTTCATATAGATTGATGATGATAAACTATTGAATAATTATATCCAATATTTAACATTTTTATTAAAGCATTGAAGGTCATTGTTTTTGGAACTTTAGTTCTTTACGCCAGGTTATGTTTGAGCGACCAGGGGTCGCGACGCAAAAGATCTGACCGTTACGCGTTACGTTACGCTGCGTTATGTTACTTTGCTTCGTTATGTGCCTTGCTTGCGTGCTTGTGCCTCCTTAGTATCTCTCTCGTTTACGAAGCAGCGATTCATAATAATATGCTCCTGCCCGGATTCGAACCCGGGCCGCCCGCGTGCAATGCGAGCATTCTACCACTGAACCACCGATGCTATATTGAAATTCTATGCAAAGCTGGTATTCGCAGTGCTGGTGATCTACTTGAATTTGTTCGGATAACTTTTTACTATTATTTCCATAATTTTTTTGCGCGATTATGAGGTCTAGCACATTTACTTTTCGAAATACAGGGTGTTGAAATTTTGAAAACTTGAATGTTTTGATTCGATAACTTTAAAATGGATGGATAAATTGATTTGACATTTTGGCAGGATGTTTTTAAATGTAAGAGGGCCTATTTTGAAAGAGAAATGACATCACACGTATCATCGGTAGCGTTCGGAAATCCTCGGTTTGTGGTCGGAAAATGCATTGAAATTTGAATTTTATTTTAATATTTGGGAGTAATTTCCAATGGAAACTGGTTTATTTTATATTATTAGTAATTTTTGATATCATATTTACCATTATAAATTAATACCCAAGCAAAATATGAAATATGCGTGTATTCTATTGTCAAATGAATTCCTCTTCAATACAGGCACGCATTTTTTCCCAAGATGTTTCTACATTAATCTATTTTTTGCTACGGGTAAAAAAATCATTTTTATGGATAATGTTCCAAGTACAATACATATGAAAGTTTTCCAGGTATATATCTAAACTAAAACACTTTTGCGAAATGAGAAACCAAACTTTACCGTGAAGTTTCGAAAGCTTGAAATTCTAAAACGATTTTCATTAGTATGCTACATGTTCATAAACAACTTCCTGAAAATGTAACAATAGTTACTTAGGTTAGATGTATACAAATTTATGGTTGTGATGCAAATTTGTGCTTTACAATGAAGAGTACATGAGTGAATATAACTATCCATTTGTTAGGAAATATGGTTAGAGTTTAGAAATAGTATTAGAGGAGTTAAAGGATCCTTTGAAATAAAATTAATTGGAAGCAAAGATTCCTGAACATTTTTTTCTCTCCTCTTTTAGTATCAGGATATAAATGTTTTCTTCTGAATAAATCAACAAAACTCTTGAACAGATTCTTGTTATTTTGATCTTTGGGTAATTTGAAATTTTTCTCTGGTCCTTTGAGTTTCAACTTACCGAGAGTCGACCTTATCACCACAATTTTGACACTGACAAGTGACATTAACTACGGTGTTGCCAGAATAAGTTTGCGGTAACATAGAAAAAGAAACCATCACTTCTATATCTTTGGTTCAGTGCGTTATAACAAAATATGAGAGTAATAGTATATTACGTAACGTGTGTGGTAAGAAGCATTTTACGCACGAATATAAAACGTAGTTCCGTGAGTGCGTAAAATGCTTTACAACATGAGTTACGTACTATACTTTACCTACGACCCACTTGTACTTGTATTTTTTACAAGAAGCATAAGAAGTAGCAGTAACATAAATAGAAGTGCTTGGTAAACTCCATCTTTATTACTTTATTACCAATGAAAGAAGAACATTAAAGAACTAACGTTTAATCATTATTAATATATTGTTGATAATCGAAAGTCCATTTTTCAATTATAATCAATACATATACTTAACCCTTTGGGCTTTTCATAGTTAAACGTGGCCATATCGAATGTTTTCAAATAGTAAATTTTGAATAAAATGGTGACGTCTATTGATAGTTGCTAAGATGTTGCTGGGGAAGCCGTGCAATTTACTTTACAGCTGTGCGTTTTTTTACAGTGCGTAATAGACGTCATTACATTGATACCGAATGTGTGTTATTGACTGATTACAGGGGGGGGGTCGTGGGTAAAATTTAAAATATGCATATTTTATGGAACGGGGGACACCAAATTACAATGAAACATTTACATTTTGACATTACACCCCACGTTGATATCTTCTGACGGTCATCTGGGTGCATTGATAAACACTTTCTAAACCTAACCGAGACTTTGACTGGCGGATAGAGATAGCTGAGGGCTACGTAGATGACAAATTTAACCGGAGATTAATAAGCCCGCCCTAAGTGATAATTGGGGTTTCATTGCAGCTAAAAACCAAAGGTATATATTGAACATAACTATACTTTTACAAAAACAATATACGAATTCGTTTGGTTGACTTCAAAACTGTGGCAAAGATAACTGAAAAAATAAACAAAGAATTCAGTTAAAAATGTCAGTTAGGAAAAACTCAATTTCTTCCAAAGAGCAGAGCTCAGTTTATTTTTTGCAGCTAAAAATTACTATAAGGAAAAACTCAATTTCTTTCAAGCAGGCGAATTTAGTTTATTTTTACGCAGTTAAAAATTATAATTAGGTAAAACACAATTTCTTTTAAGCAGAAGAATCCAGTTTATTTTCACCAAATTGAAAATGACAGTTAGGAAAAACACAATTCCTGTTAAACAGGAGATTTAAGTATATTCTCCCGCAGTGAAATATGAAAGTTTTGAAATACTCAATTTCGTTCGAACAAAGAATTCAGCAGGCTTATTCTGTAAAAACAACAATTATTTTACAACTAGCAACCGTTGCACAACGGTCGCGCAATCAGTCGCAAAATTTGGTATTCTGTAAAGCCCGCTTCACAGTTCGCAATTGTTCATGCAACTTTCAATATTCTTGATCAAAGGCATGCGCAGAAGAGGATAATTTGACAAGTCTCTTGGCATATTGAGTTCTTGCCCCAAATCGATCTTGTTCGATTTGTATTGCAGCTTGCATGCAATTCTGGGGAAAAGTTGGTAATTTCTTTGTTACCAACAAACTGAAACTTAACTGTTTTCTTCAAAACGCAACATAAACAGGTATACAAATCAATAATTTGGATGCAAAGCTAGTTTATCAACAATTAAAACATCATATGACACACTAACCTAACCTCATAAATAAGCTTTAATTTTTTTTACTAGCATCCACATTGAAAATTGCATATTGCAATAACTGTGAGATGTAAAACGATTGTCAATAATTGCAAGCAATCTCTTGCAAGGTCAAAGTGTTGCTGCAATACATTGCAAGAAGAATTGCGAACTGTAAAGCGAGCTTAAGGTAGTCGCGTCGCAATTGCTGGTTGCTGTCAAGATGCACTTTTACGTCATAAAACTAGCGCCACTTGCAATCGGGTAGCAATCAACGTATACTTTGGCAAGTTTATCTGAAACCGTGAAAGGAATGCAGTCGAAAACATTCGACATTGCCACATTTAACTATGAAAAACCGAAGTGCTTACTATGTAGTGATAATAATTAGAGAAGGGTCTTTTTATTATCAACAATATTAAAAATATGATTAAACGTTAATTTTATAATGTATTTGTTTCCTTTGATTTATTCTATTAACATAATTTTTTCAATTTATGAATATTTAAAGATGAACACTTTTCCAAATATGTTATGGGCTTTTTGAAGCTCTGGCAGCGTTGTACGAAAACCATAATGACCACACCCCCGAATTACATAATTGGTGATTTGTATCGACCAGCTGACTTCTTATTGGCAAGCGCGTGCGTGAGATCTTCCCTCTCACTTCGTCAGTTGACTGATATTGATTTATCCAGTGGCGTTATTATTGTCAGTTACCTTTGTATTTTCAGTTTTACTTGGTAAAATAGGTACCGTACGCCATTTGTACGTTTGACAGATAGGCGCCATGTTTTTCCTCGCCTCTTACCGATCCCGTATAGCTTCAGATAAACTTGCCAAACTATAACTTTAATTGTCTGTAAAATCAGCTGATGAACAATAACAAATGTAAAAAATATTTAATATGCATGAAAAACCAAGGAAGCATAACTAAAAGCAGTTGAAAATGGGTTTCCAAATACTTTTTTAGATGATTTGTTTAAAAAAAAAATATACTTCTAGGTATTTTGTAGGCGCAAAATGTCAACGTTCAATCCTTGAATATTTACATAAAAAAATCACATAATGGTGAAATATGGGTAAATAAATGGGATAGTTTAAATCCTTGAATAATGAAAACAAGATTTCAAGTCAATTTATCTTCTCATTTATATAAGAATGTAGGTATTTCTTTTTCAAGAACAAACATGTTAGAAGCATCATTTGATAGATATTTTATTCTTAAAGGGCATATAAATCACACCATCATAGCCTAAACAAAAATGAACTCTTACTGATTGTTTATGTCAACATCTGAATCTTTTTTTTGACTCATTTTTAAATAGTGCAGGTACCCAGTGAATACATCAGTTTTGAATTATTGTGTCTTTTGTGGTTGTACTTATCCTTTTATTAATTAGGTGAGTAAAATAATTTGAGAATGGGTACTGCTACTATTAATTGTCTTTCACGTACATACAGAAAATGGGAGAACACAGAGTTTTCAATAGCCAGTTGGAAGAGTTGATTGAATAGCAATCCCATTTATAGTAGTTGTAGTTGAGTTGTTTGATAATTAAATCAAGTTTTCTTAATAGAAATAAAAGGTAAGTAATAAATTATAACATTTTGTCAATAATAAACATGTTTTATTTGTACAAATAGTAATGTAATGGGCTTACTAACTGCCCTCAGAAAAGTGGACACACCTACCCTAATATTTAATAACAATTACCAAATACGTAAAAACAAATAATAACTATTTATCTCTTTCATTACTAAGTATAAATGAAAACTAATTTTTCTGAGGGTAGTTAGTAAGGCCATTAAATTACTATTTGTACAAATAAAACATGTTTATTATTGACAAAATGTTATAATTTATTACTTACCTTCTATTTCTATTAAGAAAACTTGATTTAATTATCAAGCAACTCAACTGCAACTACTAAAATTGTGATTGCTATTCAACAGTTGCAATCGCGTTGTAATTGCTAAAAAATTGCTTACAGAAATCGTATTTTTCACATGGATAACTGAAAATGCACGTTTTTAGTTAACCAATGGCTCACTAGAGGCAGTTAACAAATAAATTGCGATCGCGGTCGCAGTTGCTTCTTCGAGAATACGAAACCCGCGTTTGACAGCGACAATTGCGCAATTATCGGCAGTCGCAAGTTACAGAATAGGCCTGCAGTTTATTTTCACGCAGTTAAAAATGACATTGGAAAAACCCAAAGTCTCGCAAATAGTAAAATCCAGTTTATTTTCTCGCAGTTGTAAATGACAGTTAGAAAAAAATCAATTTATTCTTAACAGGAAATTTGTTTTTATTTTCTCGCAGTTATAAATGACAATTCCTGTTAAACAGGAGAGTTTAGTATATTTTATTGCAGTTTAATATAACAGTTAGGAAAAACTTAATTTATTTCAAACAAAACCCCTACTCAAATAAGAATGAAAGCATGGAACACGAATTTGTTATTTATATAAACGCCAACTCCCGACGAATTATATACAAAAGCACAATGCCGTTTTTCTCTGGTGTTTCATTAGTAGGTCAAAAGGGTACAAAGTGCAGGGACAAGAAGGGTTTTATTGTTTCTGTCAGTCATTTGGAATTTTTGTTTTTGGTCTTAATGAAAAATACCCAATATAAATGTTTCCCTTTGTGGACTGAAAGAAGAGAAAAATAACGAGAAAAAGTTTCAATTGAATTACTATAATACAAAAAAAAAACAGTATAAAATCATGAAAAAATATAAAAAATTTTAACTTAAAATTGTTCCAAAAATACAGACCGATTTAATTAAAATAAAACTTCATCCAGTATTCCATTATAATGTGCTTCCAAAAAAATTATCACTCAATGAAGTAAAATTGTATAACTTTGCAATTCGTTAAAGTATAAAAGACAGTCTTGATAACACGGAAGTAATAACTGCTAGAACTTTCTCAAATCCCCTGACATTTCAAGAATTCTCGAAATTTCTGTTTAACTGATCCTATTAATTATTTTCGAGTTACTAGGGATTATAACTTTTTATTAAACTTTCCACCAAGCGGATATTGGCAATGACAATCTTAGGGAATATAGTCACATTGTTCTAACAGAGTTTGAGGAATTTCTTAAATGAATTTTCCAGGGATCCTTTCATAAATCCTCTTGAAATCCAATTTGCAGCTGCTTAAAAATTGTATAACATGCTATAGTTACCTAAATCAAGTAAATCCTGTTTATAAAGTTAATCCTTTTTCACTCCATCTCCTTCGTGTCGTTTAGCAAACTTTACGCTCAATATTTGGCTCTTACCTGCAAAAAAAGTTTTATGTAAGTTTTTTTAGGCCAACGAACGTACTATAATATAAAAAGGTGAAAGAAAATTGCTACAAATTTTTACTAAAAATATTCCATACGCATGAAAAATATCCACAAATTGGCCACTTATAAAAATGTGATCGGTGGTAGATGAAAATTTTATTTATTAAATGACTTCCCTTCACCAATTTCATCGTACGCCAATGGTAGATGAAACTCTCAAAAATAAATAAACCCATAATAAAAATGTGTCTCCACGAGTAAATAATAAAGCACAAATTATTTTTCCATATTTAGCTGCATAATAATGTAAATTCTTCACACCAGTGAATAATAAAAAGAATTCACTCTCGTTAGCCAATCACATTCTATTATTATCAGAATTCACGCTAAAATGAATTAAAATGAATAAATCAAATCGTCTCTTTGAAACGTCAAATACCTAAAAACGCAAATCGCTTCTAACAGCACGTCGTTTGAAACGTCAAAATAATTATAAAATCATAATTTTACGTATTATAAGAGAAAAAAATTGACAACAGTAGCGATAGTGAATATGTACGCCTCCCGGAATTAATTTCATTTATAAATGTAAGGGTTCCGATTAAAAATATGAGTTACGTATATATATTTACTCTTTACATTTTTATAAATATGCTCTATAGCCTAGTGGTTGTTGACTATGGCGCGGACGATCGAGGTTCGTTTTTTATTTCCAGTCGTGGAGAAAGTATAGTCTTTTACTTGTGTAGAATGGCTATTATTAACTTGGATTAACTCATCCGCGTGAATAATAGCCATCATTCTGCACTCGTTGAAGAATATACTAATCCATACGTTCATAGTAGAGAAAAAGTAGTTATCATTCAGCTGGTAACAGGTGACGGTTTGTGACCACTTGTCACAGTTGACAATGGACGCTTTAAGAATCCTTCCCTTTCCGTTTAAAATCGCAACTAAAATCAGTAAGCTACGCCAATGTGTTTGAATTGTTATACCTTTGATCTGAAAGTCAATTTTAAATGTAAAAGAGAAAATGACATGATAATGAAATTTTTGGTGAAAGCACTGTTCACATTTCTGTCGGAAATCTATGCCGAGTGGATGCCAAACGGCTCTTTTAAAATTCAACAAAAGATTTAATGGATACGTACAGATTTATGGTTCGATTTAAATTCGGATTATCATCATTTTTGAAATCTGAACATTGTGTCTACTGACTTCGGTTTAAAAAAGTATTGTGGGGAATAAAAATTAATTAGAGGTAGTTAATTTGAAAAAAAGTCAATCTAAAGCAGGACAATGGAAATCCTGGATCCCTTTGAGCGCGAGTCAGACTCAGATTTGGCCAGTTGTTATTCCATACGATTTCCATTTGACCTCATTAAAAACCGAAAATATACATAATAACCAAAAATATGTTTTTATCCTGCAAATGTCAACCTAAAAGCTCGGTATTTTAAAAGGCGAGCCAAAAATGCGTCAAGAAATTAAATAATAGTAAAGCTATTATACGACTAATTTCTTTAACGTAATAAGTAAGTCAATTAAGTATTCTCGATTGATGGAGAACAATGACAGCTTGAAATTGTGTTTTACCGTTGTGTAAGATATCACAAAACTACACGTGTTTCCACCCCGACGTAACTATATTGAGAAATATGAAGGTACTATTATAATTTAAGCTTAATTAGGAAAATTAAAGAGCAAGTCGGCGGTTTTGTAGATGAAAATCAAATTATTCATTGTTATAGATATCGCAAACTACAAATTTAACCCTATTATACTTTCTAGCTGGAGTAAGTTTTTTATGTAGTTTGAAATGCAATTTCAACAAGCTTTGGGTATAGACAAAGAGTGTTTAAGCTGTACTTTGTACTCTGTACTTATCAACACTACAATACGATAGCAGTTTATATAATTTTAAAACCGAATTATAAGTTGAAGTTTATCTCTCAACCGATGTTCACCAGTAAACAATAAAAACTGAATAGAATATGACATGAGGACCCAGATCAATATGGCCGACCTGCCAGTGACGTCTTTCTGGAATGGTCTATAGAGTGTTAGGTTTTGTTAGGTTAATTATAATAATGTTATAAATAGTTATTTTCCTCAAACAATTGTTGTATAATTTGATTAAGATTGTCTTATATCTTATATCTATTACAATTTCAGTTTCATTCTTTCAAAAATCCAATTCATAATACTTGGTTCTTCTGGTATTATCTTCTCCAGGTTGTTTTTTATAAAAGATATAGATGGCAAAGGATTATCATAATGTTGGATAGTCATGGAGCTATTAAGACACTGAGCTCTTGTGTAATCAGTTCCAAAATTGTGTGAGAATGCCTAGGCAAACTCAATGAACTATAGGCAAGAAGAATATAGTCAGTCACCTTACTATGCGGGCTGGAACCCTTTTGTGGTATCAGCTCCAATGTTATATTGGGTTCTTTGATTTTCAAAGGCGTTATAATTGATAATCAATCGTGAATAAACACATAAATATGTAGATATTATTCTTATAAGTACCCTCAAAATTTATTCGAGTATTTTAAGTATTCTATTTTATGATCGAAGAGGTAAAATAATATATATCCAGTAATGTTAAGCTGTAAATAACGTTATACTAGTTATTAATAGCAAATTTTATCAATGAGAATAGTTTTCTTCAAGCTGTGAGTGCTCCCACAAGACCAGAGGGTCCACCCGTTAAAGTGAACATCACACATCAAAATAGACATAGTGGCAATTTCCAAGCTTAACAATCACTCAGAATCTGCAAAATTGTACCAGATCTTGGAGATGATTTATGAAGGAAGACAAAGTTCATATATTTTCCAAAAATTATTAACAATTTTTTTGTAGATTACCAAAGCAGAATTGACAAGAAGCTTTCAATAACACCCCTCTGAACATAATATTTCCTAATCCTTGGACAAGCTATATTATAAATTCTTAAGGAGTGTCTAAACTTCCCAGAATAGATATCTATCAGGATATTAAATGCATTAAGCTGGAAAGTTTCGATTCAATTAAATCAAAAAGTTTTGATTACTTTTATTCTGTTACAAGATATTAAAATTTAGGATATTGTTAAATCAATATTTATTTCACGTATTTAAAAATGTAGGTCGAAATTTTAATTAAAAATAAAAACTCAATCGAACACGGAGTATTTTTTGGTAGAATAACAAAAGCTTTCAATTTAAATTCGCAGTAATGGAAGTATTTCGAGAGATTTGTTTAATAAGGCCCATTATATACGGACTGTTTAAGCGTAGCAGTTTGAATCTCTTGAAAACGCCAAGTGACTAAGGACACGGTAAGGAACACGGGTTTTTTCACGGCCTTTTTTGGACGCGTGAAGTTGTGAACAGAACGGTGAGCAGCAGTGAGCAGTCTCAATGCGACCAGTTGCGTAAAAACGGCGCGCCGTGGCTCTAAGCTCTAAGGCGAGCGCTGAACGAGAAGGAGCGGCGCACCGCGTTTAAACATTCCGTATAGAAAGTGCCTAAGGCAATAAAAAAAATATCTGAAAAGTTTATTCTGAAGGCAAAATATTACAGTATCATAAGAGATAAAGTGAATTTTATTTTTAACGTCAACCATTCTGGTTTGCAATTGGAAGATATGCCAACGCCGTTTGACTTTGAAGTGTAATTCAATATACGTCGCGGTCTATAGCCCGGGAAGTAATTGTTGCTTCTTAGTTGAACGTTCAGTGTCTTTGAAAAATATTTTTCAAACTTATAAAGCGGTTTATACCTTATATTTAACTCCTATTTATAAACTTTAAGTACTTAAAAATATTCGGAGATATATTTCTCTGGCATCTTTGCTTGTTTTAATTCTCAAGTTCATCTTTCACCTTTCCCTTATTTTGTAATAAATCCAATTATACCTATATTGTAAGTGATAGGCTGCGACACCTATCAAAGAACTATGGACTCAAAAACATTGTAATCATTTTTTCAGAGCCAATTTTCTCCACAAACGGTTTCCGAGATATGGTACCTTGTTACCCTTATTGAATCACCCAGTACATAAGTTTGTCTATGAAAAGAAGATACTTAAACGTTGTTTCTTTAGAAATAAAAACGAGCAAAGTAAAAATGAAGTTCAAAGAAGTCTTGTACTTTGCAGTGAGTCTTTCTCTTGATATTAAAGCCGTAGGTATAATTAAAAAAACTGTGAAAAAGAAAACAATTTTGAAATTCAGCTTTCATCTCTCTGTATGACAATAGCGATATGTGCTTTGTGAATAATGCACTTTCCATTATATTCTGCTTTAAATTTGAATTATTGTAATCTTTGTAACGTGCTTTATTTACAGTGTGTCCCAAAAAGGGAAAATTTTATTCAACATCTCATAAAAGTGATTTTTCAGGATAAATTTGGAAAACATTTCAATAAATACATCAGCAATTGTTAGGTAAGTGCTCCTCGTTTGATATATTTCCAAAAAAAACGGAAGATCTGACAACTATGTTAATATCACCATAGTATAGTTTGGTTCATAGATTCAAAATATTGTTAATTCTTGATAAAGCTCCTAAAAAGCGATGTTCCAGTCGATAAGGAATGACGTCTAGAAAAGTATACCGAAAGTATTAGTAGAGGAAAGTCACCAAATATGGAATAGTATCCTAATATGGAATGCCTTCATTTCTCTAAGACTATAAGTATGAAACGCAACACTCGACCATCTTCTGTTTCATTCGGTCTACTAACTATCGCACCCACACCATCGAGTCAGTTGCGCGAATGCTTCACGTGTGGCAGGCGTGTTTTGTTTTGTTGTCGTGCAGAAAATTTTAAAGGTAAATAATAAACGAGTATTACTAGCTGTTATGTTTGTTTACGTAAGTGTTATACTATTTAGTATATCGGTATTATGTTTATTACACCATTTTGTGATCTTTTGTCAGTAAAATATTTTGACTTTAAAAAATATTTAGAAGAGTTTGCTTGATGTGTGGGCTCTGGGCACATTATGATTGTGCTGGTCCAGAGTTTGATACTTGGATCTGTGACTTTTGCAAGTAATTATGTAACTTCTTTAATTTATCACATTATATTGATTTAATTGGCTTCCTAGCCTAGTGTGGTTTTTCTTCCATGGGATACTCAAAATTTCACATTTTATAAAATAAAATAAATAGATTTGTACTTAACACAACCAAATTAAATTAATAAAATTTAATTGATCTCAAAGATATTTATGTCCATTTTTGTTATTGTTATGTTGACTTATGCTTATATTCCATATATGGATACCTATTCCATATTTGGTAACTCATTTGTAATTTTGTTTTTTGTGTTAGATTTAAATTTGATAACTAATATATTTGATTGAAGGCTGTTAATTACTACATATAAATGTATTAGTGAAAACATTAAACTGATTTAATTTAGGTGAACTTTTTTTTATATCCCTAAAACAAAATGGTATTCTATATTTGGTGACTTTCCTCTAGATATTAGCGGAAAAAAATTTCAAAATTAATATGAGGAAAGAAGTTTGAAAATTGAGCATCTCCACTGGACGTGACAGCGATCGATCTAACCGTGTGACAGTTTTCATAAGATAACGTTGGTTTGATTTTTACTTGATTCAAATTGATCGCCATAACTTGTTCAGTGTGCCCGTTGGCTAAGGGTGATGGAGTTCTTAGCTTTATAAAGAATTAACACGTTTTTGAACTTGTCAACTAGACTAGGTAGTATCTGTATTAGTGCGGCGTGATATTTATCACAATGGGCTTGTTATCAATGAAATATTTTCTCGGTTTTTCTTACGTTATTTTATAAAACTGAATCATCAAAATAACTAGTGAAATTTTCAGCTCTTGAACTTTCCCCACTACTTAGATATTAGAGGTTGAAAATGAAGCTCCCTTAAAAAGCGACAGAACCGACTGTGACGTCACATTGCATATTGTGCTCTGTACACCGCTGCGTTTCACATAAGAGAGTTGGTTACAGCTGCAATATCTTTAAATTTTCAAAGTGTTAGTGATTTTTGCTATTAAAGATGTACTCAGTAGATACTGGATATATTGAAGCAGATTCTGCAAATTCCCCTTGAGTCGATATCTTTATGGTGAGGGACTACATTAATAGAAACAAAGAATTCACACTTGGTTTCTGAATCGAAATTTCAAAACAATCTATAATACATTGTACATTTTCATATCTTCTTCTGGAAGGAGTAGGAAGTCCTTTCTTAACTTGCACAAATGGGTAAAGGTAACGGTATAGTTTTTTGTATAATGCTACATACTCTGGAAAGTGCCACACCAAAATCGTCTTCTAATATCCTATAAGGTGAATTCACTTTGATCTTTTTTAATGTTAAAAAGATATCAAGCTTGTACAGCTCACATTTTTTTAGTTAACAAGCTCACAACAAATAATGAATGACTCGGAACTCCCAAATAAAGCTTTGGGTTTTTTTTCTATCTAATAAAATATTCTATTTCGTCTAACCTATTAGTGTCTAGATACAATGAGCTATTCGGTTCTGACATACTTAATTCTGACGAGCTAAATGTAGAAGAAGGACCGCTAGTGAAAACTCTTCGTCCATAGGTTTTCCGTCTTTTTCCATTCATGATTTCTCTGGAACGATCTCATTGCTAGTGCATTTTCTATTTTTAGTCATTTTCCATATATAAAACCCCTCGCCCCCGCATTGAATCGCTTTGGAACGTACATAGGCCTTAATGCAAGCCTGAACCCCTATTTCCCGAAATATAGGTTCCATTCGTTTGATATCCATTTGATTTTCTTCCTCTACTTTATCATCATCAGAGGCTCTATTTTCTGAGCTTAACTTGTAAAAACTGTGACCGTGGCTTTGAACTATGCATTGTTACTCTATCTTTTAGACAGTCAAACAATCTCAGTACTACTCAAGGTTTTAATTTAACTGTTCCACTGCTCACTGTTTTAATGTATATATATATATTTTTCTGGTGCATTCTTGGATGTGGTAGGACAATCGGGAATCAAATATTTACCACTTTTTTCTCACTGCCTTCACAATAAAATTACAAAACAGTAGGTACAGTCAACAGTCCAGCGTTTTTTTTCTTACACAAAACGATACAATATACACAATACACAGCTCTCGACTCGCGGCGTTTCAAACACTAGGTATAGCATATGCAGTGTGACGTCACAGGTAACCACGCCCCGTTTTCGTTCAATCCAATTTCTTCAATTAATTTGAGGGTTTAAACGTTCGCGGAAAAATCTAAAATTTTGGGAATCTGTTTAAAATGAGTTTTAGCTTCCATTATTAACTAAAAAAAAATTTCTTGAACAAGCCCATTTTATTACCGGTACCGGTCAAGATTTTAATGTTAACCTGCGTATTCCGACTAATTGTGAGTCCGTATATTGACAAACTTTTTGAATGCCAGCCCTGCAAAAAGTATATTTCACGGGTTACAGTTTTCCATTTTATCGGTCTTGCCTCATTATCCTCATCCAGTAACGCTTTTATAATAAAGTACTAGTAACTCCATAAAGTTTTTGTTTTACTTTGTAAGGTAGTGTCAGTGGTAGTTTGTTAAATACATTATTAAAGAGAAGCACTCGGGCGTTTATAATGTCCTTTATGAAAATGCCAATCAAAAGCGAGCTGTCTAACAAATTTTCATGAGAGTCTTCAAAATTTCAGTATTTGTTTTATGTAGCTTCCCAAATTCATGTTTTTAAATTGTTGGAAATTATTACAACCAAGAGACTTTAATTATCGAAATTTAATATAAGCAAGTTTGTAATTTTAACCAACGAACATTAAGACTGTTCCGTTGCTTTAACTCACCAAGCTTGTTGGGATTATTTTAATGTCAAAGTTGTCAAAAACTGATACACAATAGTACATTGTTTACCGGGTAGGAAAAGCTTAACATTCCTG
>CAJUYH010006313.1:0-20471 GCA_910591685.1 Galerucella tenella | reverse complement strand
CCTGTTAGGAATCCTGCTATCTTCCTTAGCCTACTCCTTGGTAGTTCTTGGTACTATAATATGTAAAATAGGGTCGTAAATGTTTCGATAAACTCAGTATTTTTAATTTGAAAAATATTTACCAAAATGATAATTTTTATTTTAAATGCCGCGTCGTGTACTTAAATTTAAAATATACAGGTTGTTCAATTAGTAACTCCTCCAAATTTGTCCAAAATAAGAATTAAATTTGAAATTTTACATATACCTTCTGTCAGGTTTCCAACCTTATTCGCGAAAACGAGCAAAATTGGAATGGGGAAAACAAACCAAATCGCCATTACAGTACGTGTATTGAAACAAATTGGGGGCTAGCATTGTTTTCCCCATTCCACTGACAGCTTTGAAACTGCAGCGCCCACTATCGGAAAAATTTTCGCGAATACACAGGTACTTTGTTTCGCCAACACAAATTTTTACCGTACTTTTTTTAGCACACTGTCTCAAATAATTGGTGTTGGAAGATACCCAATCAACACAGCAACAAGTTGAAATTACTAATATCACCGAAAACCAAGAGGTATCTAGAATAATAAAAATTGCTTTATCTCAAAAGGTGGATAATTCTGAAAACAAAAAGGGAGACAATAATTATTCTCAAAAAGCAAATAAATCTAAAAACAAACAGAAGCCTAAAACCAAGAAAGTATTTCGAAAAAATAATAAAATAGTATTTTATTTAGCAACATGTTTTTTCACATTAGCTACTAAACCAAACCCAAAGTACAATTTATTTTTTATTTTGAATTTTTATGTTATTTTAACATGTTTTTCAATTCATAAATAATTTTTTTTTTCATTTTTGCGTTATTATTATACTTATTTATCTGAAATACCGGCTGAACATCTTAATATTATATTAGTCTATATCCATAAAAATTGTTCTATATCCTAACAATTCACTGAAATGACCGTGAAAGTAGTGGTTTGTTCTATATCCAAAATTAAAATTTGAGATTAAGAAAAAATGGCTTGTGTTGTGTTGATTCTATTGGTCTAGAATGAAAGTAAATTTTTATACAAATGCAGATAGTCTTTACAAATAAAAAAATATTTATATTATTTAATGAATTCTAAGGACTCATCTTTGATTGTGATTTTCTCGAAGTTACAAAAATGGGATATAGAACAATTTAATATTCAGGTAACGATTAGTTTACAAAGAGAAAATTACTTCTCTTCCACAACTGCGACGGAAAATAGAAGAAGCCGCGGATGTAATTAAAAATAATAGACAAGGATTATTTGATATAAAGAGATCTTTACGAAAGCGGATCATAAAGTGTATTGAAGTAAATGGTGGGCATTTTGAGCATTTGCTTTGAAGTTTTTTATTTTTGTTTACAAATTTGTTATTGTTACATATTCAAGGGATAATAAAATTTTTAATGAAAAAATTAAAATTTATTGAACTTTTCAGAAGGCAATAACTCGATAACCGATTGAGTTACACGAAGCAAAGAAGAGTAACTTTTTTTGTAGAATTTAACGCTTTTTAATATTTTTTTATGATTTTAGTTGTAAGTTTAGCCCCAAAAAAGTTTACTTTGATTTAATTAACACAAACAAGTGTAACTAGCGCCCTCTATTAGCAATGTTAATTTATAGTGCAAATTATGATTCCTCATGCCAAAAATCGTAAAATCGCCAATGTTCAAAGAGAAATTGTGAAAACATAATTATTGCGAAAATCAAAATTTGAATTTAAACTTTGAACACTCCGTATCTCGGAAACTAGCAATATTTGCATAAGGCATATTGAGCAGAATCATCATATTTTGAGGTTTAGAATCTACAGTTCAGAGATTGGACATTCTTAATGAATCACCCTTTATATTAGAAATTCCTCACAATTGATGGTTTTATATGACGCCATTTTGCGGTGGATAGATTGTAGTGCTATCTAGCGGCACGTATTGGAAGTAGGTACAAGGTAGAAAACTGGGAAATAAGAAACTGTAATTAGTGTACAGCTATCTACTTTTAACTTACTTAATAATGTCAATGTTGCCATGTTTCAATTATAAACTAACTAGATATTTCAGAGTTCCTGTAAAAAACCAAGACGCACACCTTAAATATGTTTGTGGTATTATGAATATTATGTTTTCGTGTACATTTTAAAATTATTAAGTTTATACATAATATATACAAGGAAAAAAGGTTTCTTACAATTGTGTACTTTATTTGTTACAAGTTAAAAACATAAATATTTATTATGCCACACTTCTATTATGGACAAAGATAAGTAATTGTCACAATGTTACCAGCGCGTGACCCTTTTGGAAAACTGAAACCATGGTATTGCTGGTATTGTGACACTCACTTATCTTTCTCCATAATAGTGTGGCGATTGGCGAACAATAAATAGATAATGTTCTCAACTTAAAACTTAAAACTTTTATTAATATCACAAATATATTTAAGGTGTGTCTCGGGTTTCCACAGGAACACTGAAATATCTAGTTTGTTTATAATTGAAACATGGCAACATTGATATTTTTAAGTGATTAAAATGTAGATGGTGCCACATTAATTACCCTTAGTAGTTCCCTATTTTTCCACCTCAGGCCTACTTTCGATAAGTGCCGCTAGATGGCACTACAATACGATCCACACGATCCACCACAGTATGGCGTCAGCTGAAACCATCAATTACCATAAACCTTTAAAGCGACAAATATATTCACTGTAACGAAAACAGTAAAGCACAAACAAATGATTTTATCGAAACTGTAGAACGTTTATTGGAATCTATTTGTGGTAAAAGCCATCGAACATGAGAATATTTTATTTATCCGTTTTATGGAAAATATTCTAGACTAGTATTACATTCAATATAGTACACATTTTCATTTATTGGGTTAACAATGGAATTACATTATGAATAATTGTTGAAGCTGTTCTGTTGCAGCGAACAGAGGCGGCGTTAAAATTTAATTATTCATCAGTTGTAATTATACTTTCCATAGAGATAGAATTATGTAGAAATATTTACTTTACGGTACCGTTTTCAACATTCCTGTATCCCATCGAATCATTTTTTGTTCTAAAAAAGCATAAAAATGTAAATTTAAATAAAATATATTTTACTCATTATAACGTTATTGTTGTCTGTTACATTCAACATGTTGGTTGAGAAGGTCGTATTTTAAGTCCTCTGTGTGGAGTTTAATGAAAAAATTGTTTTATTTTCCGCACCAACATCTGTACTAATAAATTACGGATTTTTTTATGGCGCACCACTGAACCACGACTGTTTATTTTGCAATTGGCCACATCGTACACATAATTTATGGTTTTGTTTCCGCCGTTGTAGAGGGGGTTATTATCAATTAACAAAATAGATCGCTGCCATTAGAAGAGATATGTGCAAGATAAACAGAAGGATTTATAAGGAGTCTTCTATTAAGCTCGTAGAAGTGTTTTAATAATGTTGTTACGTGTTAAATTAATGATATGCGTTCATTTAAACTGAATTTCCTTTTAATTTAAAACCATATAGAAGCAGCAAAACGGCTTCTTAAATATTGTAGGTGATAATTTAGCTTCCATGCAGTGGCGGCTCGTGAACTTTTTAAGAGAGGAGGCTGGACATTGAACATAAAAATATACTCTATTCAGCCAATTAGTTTAACCTTTGCGCAGCGATTGTACCTGCAGCTACTTCAGTGACAAAATTAATTGTTGCCCAGCAAGAACCAACGTGGAGGTATAGGTTTCTCTTGCCAAATTTTTTTTTGTTCACATAAGTCATTGTGCATTGCTATTTTATGAAAAAAATTATATTTCAGAACTAAGTTATCTAAGAGTGTATTGGAAAACTTCTGAAAAAACATTCGAATAAGTTTTTATTCGTCAAGTCGTAAAACCTTGTAAAATTCATGTAAATCGGAAAATCCAATCTCAATTTGACCTTTAATAGTATCTAAAATTTGATAAAAAAGTTGTTTTTAAGCGAGTGTCACAAAAAATGAAGTTTTACGGATCTATTAACGTCCCTAAAGTGTATCTTTTTTGGCCGCTTTTTTACTTTACGGCCGCTTTTTTACTTTACGGCCGCTTTTTTACTTTACGGCCGCTTTTGCAAACAAAGTCATTATGAGGGCAACCTACTAGAAACATTTAATTTGCTTATTTGAGTTATTTCCACGTCCGATATTAAGATTGTCAAATTATGAAGGCGGCCTACTAGACACACTTAATTTGCATGTTTGAATTATTTACCCATAAAACAAAAGGAAAGGTTCCGTTGCCAGGCTGTTTATTTACAAGCTTTCCGTTTCTGTCAGTGAAATGAAATGTAAAATAAATAACTAACAAATAATAAAAACCACATTTACGGTGTATACTGTGATAAAAAACAGTTAAAAAGAAAAATGAGTGACAGTGATAGTGACAATCCAGCTGAAATTTATGAAGCCGCCAATGCAGCGACTCTAAATTTATTACCTGAAAAATCCAGGCAGATTTACTTAAACCAGTATGAGATTTTTATGGAATGGTGCAACATACATAAGATTAAAAAATTAAAAGAAGAAGTACTTCTCGCATTTTTTCTGGAAAAGGCCAAGGTTTCAAAATCATCAACATTATGGTCCGTATACTCGATGTTAAAATCAACAATTATGGTCAAAAATAACATTGATATCAGCAAGTTTTCAAAACTGAATGCTTTTTTGAAAAAGCAAAATGTGGGTTACGAAGCGAAAAAGTCGGCAGTTTTTACAAGAGACGATATCAATAAATTCTTAACAGAAGCTCCAGATAAGAACTACTTAATGTGGAAGGTAATAAAACACAATATTTTTAAAGTTCATTGTTCTTATAACTATATTGTAATATTTTTAGGTTTGCTTGATAATTGGATTGACTGGTGCTTGTAGGCGAAATGAACTAAGGCAGTTGTCTATAAATGATATTCAAGACAAAGGAAACTTGTTAGTAATCACAGTCCCGGAGACAAAAACCGGTAAAAAACGAGTATTTACAATAACTGATGAAATAATTGAAAATATAAGTGCCCTACAGCTGATTCGAAAATACTTAAATTTACGACCTTTCAATGTACGTCATCAAACGTTTTTTATAAATTATCGCCAAGGAAAATGTTCTACACAAGTTGTTGGTGTTCATACCTTTGGAAAAATACCATCACTTATTGCACAGTATCTACAATTACCAAATGCTAATAAGTATACGGGTCATTCTTTTAGAAGAAGTTCAGCCTCTCTCTTGGTTGAAACAGGGGCTGATATTTTAATGTTAAAAAGCCACGGAGGTTGGAAGTCTAACTCTGTAGCAGAAGGCTACATTGAAGATTCCATTTCAAGAAAGAAGGAAATTTCAAATAGAATTCTTGCAGGAGGAAAAGGTACTTCAGGTATGCGTTCTTCTGTTCAAAATAATTCCAAAGAAATTGAATTAGATGGTACTTCAGTAAGCAGCTTTCCAGCAAGAACCATTGTTACGGAAAATCAAGAAAATGAAATGTTTGTTAACAATGTCATGTCTAAAAGTGGTATTACATTTTCAAAATGTAGTAAATGTACATTTAACATAACAATTAATAGCAAATAATGCCCTAATTTATTAACTTCGTTATGACCCAACTTCTGTTTATCATACTTACTGTAAGTAATTCTGTACACATCTTTGTTACTTAATAATACACTTTTCATTTGGTTAATAAAAATTTGAATCTAATCTTCCAGTTTCGTCTCTGTTTAGAAACAAAATTGTAAAAAAAAGTTGTTACCTATTTGATGAGACACTCGCTTAAAAAATTTTGTGTGCACCTCGGCCGTATGATATTTTTGGCCTCACCTGAAATTTGCTTGGCCTCGGCTACGCCTCGGCCGCAAATTTCAGATTCGGCCAAAAAAGATCAACATTACGGCCTTGGTACACAAATAACTATTATAATGTCTACCAAATTATATGGTTTCCTCCTTTTCGCGGGAGGAGCCTCATCAGTTGGGAAATTTTCAAATAAAATATTAAAATGAAATTCTGTATTACGGAAACCTGAAATTTTATCAATGAGATGCTTCCAACGCTCTCTTGAATAAATTATATCAGTGAATTTATGTTGTAAAATTTGAAAAATAACATCAGTTTGTTCAAATATTAATTTAAAAGTATCAAGAAAAAACAAAACTTAATTATTCCCGCTAATCATCTAAAATTCTAAAACAAAACAAGCACGCACGAACCCACGCTCGTATTCTGTATTCCGTAGTTCGTATTGGTTCGTATATCATCGCAACTGATGGAAGCTAAGCCTCCAGAGATGTTGCCATTTGCGCTTTTTTCACGGTATTAGCAATAGGACTGGTAGAAAAATGGCAACTGTGTTGAGCAGCACGTGGTTTCGAGAGAAATGTATGTGGATACTTGCCTCAGGTCACTGTTGTCAGATTCTAAAATAAGTAGTGAAAACGGGGAATTTATTGTGAAATTAAAAAATTTTAGATAAACGGGAAATAAAATAAAGAATAATCAACAACATATTTTTGGTGCTATTTGCTGGATGAATTATTGAGGAGGCTGAGCCTCCTTAGCCTCCTTCGAGGAGCCGCCACTGCTTCCATGTACAGTGTACAATATTGTTCGCCACTCGCGATAGTCACTTGCAGTGACGGATCGTGATGAAATTAAACAGACGCTACACAACATTTTACGAACACATTTTTCAAAAGTTTATTGAATCCTGCCATATTTCTGTTATATGGTTCAAAGGTAACTATTCAGAAGCGTCTGCTCTGTGCCAAAGTGCCCCCCTCTCCTCTAAACGTATCTTCAATTTAATTTGAGGTTATGTTCCATTATTTTTTGTTGAATTCTAAAAATAATTTATTATGAATTCCAAATTTCAGATATTCTACTTTATTTATTATAGTTAAGATATCCCTATCGATTTCCAAAAACGAGCACGCTACTGTTCTATTAATTTCCGTTAAAGAAAAACGTGATTCGACGGAGCATATTAGATGGGTGTTGCAGTTGAAATATGTTCGTCAATTTCCCGTTTTTGTAGCCTCGAACTCTCGTGATTGATTTAAATCAGCTTGCAATGGGCCATCAGCGTAAATCTTGTGAATTTCGCCTATAAACTGCAAAGTGCGCGCTCGATTGCACAGATTAATTCGGCAGAACACTTAATTACTAAATTTCCCTCTAATGGGGCCTAAGTGCTAACATGCGCCCATATCAAAAAGTAATTTACAACATTGATTTCATATTGTCGCGCTTAATATCCTGTTAGGACAAGTCTGGATGCGTTTTCTATCTGGGGGAATATTAATTTCTAAAGACGCGTTAAATTTAGGATGAATTTAAAAAGTTATATATTGATACTCTAACATACAGTACGAGGAAGTACAGTACGCATGGTAGTTTAACACGTGCTATAATATTATTTGATAGGGACACCTGGTTTAACTGGTTTGACGTACGGAAGAGATGATGAAATACTGTGCTGACTGCCATCCATAGATAACTTTACTCCAACCATGAGTGAGTCGGTAACTTTAACCTGGGCACCGCGCCTGTCATTCACGCGCTCCTAGCACAGAAAATACACTATCCCAAGAAGAAGCGCAGCTTGTGCTATTTTACAATTCATTTTCTGAGTGCGCATGTATGACAGTCGCCATTTTAAGCCCGTTATCTGTCAAAGACATGTGATTTTATTGTTTACCAAAGAATTTCCTTTGTTGTAAGCTTTTTGATTATTTACATATTTTTATTGTGTTTTGAACGATAAAAATTTGTTTTTCTACTAACGTGCGGAAAGTGAATCTTTTCCGCACTAAAAAGCGTGCGGAAAGAGTCACTTTTCCGCACTAGTGCGGAAAGTAAATTTATTGACATTTGAGGAATATACTGACATTTGAATATTCAAAATATGTATTTTGTATATCCAAGTTTACCAAATGACTGAAAAATTAAGAAATTTATTAGAATTCTGCTATAATTTTCAATAAAGAGGAACGCGTACGCTTCAATAATTTTTTAATGGCCCTGGTATAAGCCTCATCAAATGAATGTAAAATAATAATAATTAATTTGTTGATATGTTTTTAATAGGAAATGTTTCTTTATGTTAACTTTTGGGCTTTTATCCGCATGCTAGTAGAAAAAATAGTGTACCTAACACGTGCGTAAAGTGACTTTTCCGCACGCGATTGCTGGCTGAACTCGCTAAAGCATCGTTCGGCCATATGCAATAGCGTGCGGAAAAGTATCACTTTCCGCACTAGTTAGGTAAACTACTATTACAGAATTACATTTATTAGTTATGGCACTAAAAACTTGTGCATTTCGTGGCTGTCATTCAAGTGATGAATGAATAATTGAAAAACACAACAAAACTTCGATATCTATGGATAAAAGTTTACTGTCGCTTCTTTTTTATAACTTCGTTGTCACAGATATCAGTACATTTTCTCTGGGTGTAAAATTTAATTCAGAATCTGGTGAAGTGTAACTTTTAAATATATAAATAATAAAAAATTATATCGTAATTCTATTTCATCATTTACTGAAATTCTTTCTATTGTAAATTGATATTATAAATATATTATAATCTATTATTATTGTATTAGTTTTTAGACTTGCCCTATCCTACATATATAGTGCTACATAAATACATACTTACACATACAGTGATGGGCAAATGTGCAAATATCTCTGGAATTATTATATATATTATATATGACTATACATTCCCATGGGAATTGTAGTCACACCCACAAGTGGGTGTCTTGTTGATCCATTTAACATGGGGGATCAGTCCATTGTAGAATTTTTTTTCCTATTCCTAGATATTGTGATGTGACTTAGTTTTTTCCACGATTTTACGCCACAACTGTCTATCTTTTACTTTATGTTTCGCTTCCTTTACATTCATGATATTTAAATCCGCGTTTACTTGGTCTTCCCATCTTGTTTTAGGTCTTCCCCTAGCTCTGTCTCCAACTGGTGTCCATTCTGTTATTTTTCTCAGTGTTTCATCTCTACTTTTTCTGTAAATGTGTCCGAACCATCCCAGTCTGCGTGCTTTTATATATTTTACAATGTCTTCCCCATTATTTTTTTGTACAATTTCATAATTCATTTGTCTTCTGTATTATCCTTCTCCCGTTTTAACTAGTCCAAAGATTTTCCTCATAATTTTTCTCTCGAATATCCCTAATTTATTTTCCTGTTTTTTTGTCAGATTCGCTATTTCAGCGCCATAGGTCACCACTGGTCGGATCGCTGCCTTGTATATTTTAATTTTTGTGTTTTCACTAATTTTCTTATTTTGAAGATATCGTCTGTATTTGAAGAAAGCTCTATGTCCAGCTTGTATCCGCTGATCTATTTCTGATGTTCTATCGTTATCACCTTTTAAGTAGATTCCTAAATACTTGAAACTGGGCACTACTTCGTATTCGTATTCTCTTATCTTAATTGACTGCTGTTGGAATCTATTTCTGGATATGAACATTGCTTTAGTTTTTTCTTGATTTACCTTCAGTCCTCTCTTTTCAGCTTCTATGATCAGTTTTATAAATATTTCTTTAAGTTCTTTCAGATTTCTTGATATTATAGCTATGTCATCTGCATACGCTAAGATTTGTGTTAATTTTGTTATTATGGTACCTCTTAAACCAACAGCTTTAACGACACCATCCAATGCAATATTAAAAAGCGTTGTAGACATTGTATCTCCTTGCCTCACCCCGCTATTAAATTCAAATTCTATTGTTTGTCCTTTTTCTGTACTCACTCTTGCTGTCGATCGTTCCATAGTCATATTAATTAGTCTTCTCATTTTACTCGATACCCCAATGTTTTTCAAATATTCTTTAAGAGTCTCCCTGTTTATACTATCGAAAGCCTGTTTAAAGTCTATAAATAGTATATTCTGATCAATGTTAAATTCATAACTTTTTTCAATAATTTGTGTCATTATGTGAATTGGGTCCATAGTTGACTTTCCTTTCCTAAATCCATATTGATAATCACCTATTTTTCCATCTATCTTGTCTCTTAGTCTTTCGTTTAAAATTGTTGTGAAAATTTTATAGGCAGAGTTTAATAGTGTTATTCCTCTGTAGTTGGAACATTCCAGCGTGTTCCCTTTCTTATGTATCGGTATAATTACTCCTGTTTTCCATTCTGCTGGCATCTTCTCTTCTTTCCATATTTCGTTGACTAATTTGAATAAAATTTATTTGAGCATGGTTCCTCCTTTTTTAATTAATTCCCCATTAATTTCATCGACTCCAGCCGCTTTATTATCTTTTAACTTTTCTATTGCTTCGTTGAATTCCTCATATCGTGGCTCTTCATCTACATCTTCCTCCTCCAGCTCCATGTCTTCTTTATTTTCGATGCAAATAGTCTGGTGCTCTGCAGTCAGTAAGTTTTTGAAATGACTCTCCCATTTTTCCAATTCTATTTTTGCTACATTGGCTGTTTTCCTTCTACTTTTTATATTTGTAAATAGCTTAGAATTGTCTTTGTTATTTAGCTCAATTCCTTCCATTTTTTGCATTATCCATTGATTTTTTCTCCGTTTTATTATCTTTGCTGCCTCCTTCCTTAATTTTTTGTAAATTTCATAATCTTGCTCAGTCCCTGATCCTATCCATCGTTGTCGGGCTTTTGTTTTCCTATTAATTATATTTCCACAATCTTCCACAATACAGTCCCAATTTTCTTCTATATTCTTTCCTTCTTGTATTTCTCCAATTCCTTCATTCACTTCCTCCTCATATTTTCTCCTAATCTTTTCATTTTTCAGTTGTTTTAGGTTCCACTTCTTCCTACCTCTTCTTTGCTTGTTATATTTTATTTTAAAATTCAGTTTTGCCAAGACCAAGAAGTGGTCAGTATCGGCATCTGCTCCTCTAAATGATCTCACGTCTTTTATAATATTTATTCTTTTTTTGGAGATTAGTACGTGATCTATTTGGTTTCCCGTGTTTCTTCCAGTTATCATCCATGTAATTTTGTGTTCTTTCTTATGTTTGTGTCTTGTACTTACAATGTACATATTTTGTTCTTCTGCTAGGTTGCATAGCCTTATACCATTGTCATTCGTGATATCATGGATTGTATGCTTCCCTGCCACACCACTTACGAACTCTTCCTTTCCTATTTGAGCATTAAAGTCACCAAGTATAACAAGTGTATCGTGCCTAGGAATTTTTTCACATACTTCCTCTAGTTTATCGTAAAACTCCTGCTTTTCTTCTTCTTCAGCTTCTTCAGTTGGGGCATATGTATTTACTAAGGAGACATTTGCTTTATCTCCTTTAATCCTTATATACGATAATCTACCTCCGAGGCTATTAAATTCTAACAACTCGTTTCTGATCGTCTTGTCGATCATAAATCCCGTTCCTTTATCTCCTTGTTTTTGTTCCCCTCCATAGAGAAATGTATAGTCCTTTTTGTCGATCGTACCTTCTCCTTTCCATCGTATTTCTTGTAGTGCGAGTATTTTCAATTTGTATTTCTTCATTTCTCTTGCAATAAGTTCAATTTTTCCTGGTTTGAGCATCGTTTTAATATTCCATGTTCCTATTTTAAAATCCATCTAATTCTTTTTCTTTTTGTACTTTTTTTTATTTGTCTGTTTTTGCTTATCGGTTTTGTTTGTTTTTTTGTATTCTGTTATCTTTCCTTTAAGTCCTTTTTCATTGCCATGTTTGTTTCCATTTTTGCTCTCATAGTACGATGTTAGTTTTTTGATTCATGCTTCTTTATTTTTCTTATTTGTTCATTTAGATTGCCCATTTCTGGCGACCTTTCATTAACCTTTCTTTTTCGATCATTGGAAATTTCTTGTTCCTCTTCTAGTTCAGTGTCCATATCTCTCGCTGCGTACATCTCATTATTTACAATCAGCTTATTATATTTAATGACAGCTTGATACCCTTTGTTCCTTGCCTCTTTAAGCTGAGGGTACAATTTTTTTCTCTCCTCTACAATTTCTTTAGGGTAGTCCTCATCGATCCAGATCTTAGTGCCTTTTAGTTTTTTGCTCTGCTTAGTTATTCCAATTTTTTTGCTTCCCGTTGTTAATTTCAATATTATAGGTCTAACCACTCCATTTCTAGGTTTCCCCATTCTTCTGATGTCGTCGATATCGGATTCTGGATTGATTTTTATTCCAATTGCCTCCATCACTTTTGCTACTTTTTCGATTGTTTCCTCGGTATTTTCCATATCTTTGTCCTCTATTCCTTTTAGTACTAGGTTTTTTTTTCCGTATTTCTCTTTCTAGAGCTGCAATTTTTCCATCTTGTTTTCTTATTTTCTCTTTCAGTTTTTCATTTTCCAATTTGACTTCTTTTAATTCATTTATTACAACTCCCAATTTGTCATCCATTAATTTTATATTGTTGCCTATATCTTTAAACATATTTTGAATTTTTTCCATATCTGTACTTGTATCGTTCATTTTCCGCGGTAAACAGCTAGTTATCCCACCTCAACGGTTCGGAGGATTGTAGCTGCTATTTATTATATTCCCTTTTGTTTAGACTTTCTTCACAATTTGGCAACCCTGTAAGGTATTCCTACAATGGGTTCTTTTTGTATTTATTCGTTCTTATCTGATAACCTCATCTGCTTAGATATAATTTAATCACTTTCACTTCAAAACTGGCTTTACACTTCCAGTTTTTTTCCACACCGCAATTCAGACACTTTAATTTACCTGTGGGTACCTTCAAAGTATATTCTTTTACAATGCAAAACTATTATATTCGAGGTAGTTGCACACGAAAAATAAAATTCTGATCACCATATTACTGCCACGTTGCCACTGTCCAGCTTTTTGATTATTTACATATTTTTATTGTGTTTTGAATGATAAAATTTGTTTACAAAATTACATTTATTAGTTATGGCACTAAAAACTGCATTTCGTGGCTGTCATTCAAGTGATGAATGAATAATTGAAAAACACAACAAAACTTCGATATCTATGGATAAAAGTTTACTGTCGCTTCTTTTTTATAACTTCGTTGTCACAGATATCAGTACATTTTCTCTGGGTGTAAAATTTAATCCAGAATCTGGTGAAGTGTAACTTTTAAATATATAAATAATAAAAAATTATATCGTAATTCTATTTCATCATTTACTGAAATTCTTTCTATTGTAAATTGATATTATAAATATATTATAATCTATTATTATTGTATTAGTTTTTAGACTTGCCCTATCCTACATATATATAGTGCTACATAAATACATACTTACACATACAGTGATGGGAAATGTGCAAATATCTCTGGAATTATTAGAGATATCAAAATGAAATTTGGAAGGTGGATACTACAGTAGATTGCCCATTTGTTTACATATTTCTTAACAATTTTGAACTTCCGGTTTTACCGGAAGTAATGTCGATTTTAAAATTTGCAATGGAACACCCTGTATATTTTTTTAGTTTCTGATGGAACATTTTATTACAAATACAAAAATATCAGGTTTGATATTTTTTATTTCAATACCTACCGAGATATTAACAGAAAAGTAACTAAGGAAAGGAAAAATCTAATATCCATTAAAGAAATAATCATAATTATTAACTAAAACTAAGTGATTTTCAAAACATTGGAACTTGACTAAACTAAAATTAATGTATTAGATGTTCAAACTGAGCACCGTTTACTTATTAATTGACAAAAGGCAAGTCGGTTTGTAAATTCTCTAGTAACATTAGTTATTACTTCTGGTGGAACTCTGGATCTCTTGAGTTATTGTTGCAGCTAATTCTTGCAAATTATTTGGTCTATCAACATAAACCTTAGACTTCAAATAATCACACAGAAAATAGTCTAGTGGATTAAGGTCGGGACTTCGTACAGGCCATTCATAAGTACCCCTCCTTCCAATCCATCTGTGATGTAATGTCGGTAGGTATTGAAATAAAAATTATCGAACACGATATTTTTGTATTCGTAATAAAATGTTTCATCAGAAACTAAAATAATATACAGGGTGTTCCATTGCAAATTTTAAAATCGACATTACTTCCGGTAAAACCGGAAGTTCAAAATTGTAAAAAATTATGAAAACAAATAGGCAATCTACTGTAGTATCCACCTTCCAAATTTCATTTTGATATCTATAATAATTCCAGAGATATTTACTTGTTTCCACACATTTTCCCATCACTGTATAATTTCGATAACAATATAGAAAATAAGAATCATTCGGTTAAACAATAGCTCATTATTTTTAATAATGGATGGTACTCCAGAAACAGAAGCTAAAACTTATATTCATATATTTTTCACAATATTTGTTAAGCTGTTAAAGTAACTTGAACAATTCATAAATTGAGTTTAACAATTAAAACTTTGTCGAAGCAAGTCATAAAAATAAACAATTATCATTTGAGATTCTTTGATTTCACTTTTTTGCGTGTAGTTAACACTTAATTTACATTTTTTGAACAATTTTCTCAGTGTAACTTGATTCGTTATCTGTCAACGTCAGTTTGAAGGTCACGAAATTTTGACCCCAAACCTTCAAAGGATTTACGCCGGCTTTCGTTTCTTGTTAAGCTTGTGTATTCTGTGGTTGAACGATCTGCTATTTTTAATATCATATTATCTCAAAAAAGACTAGGCTCTGCTGAATTTTGCGTTCCCCATCAGATTAAAATCACGTTTTGTTATTTCAACACAGCACTATACGATGTGAAACTATTTGGTAATGATCCAAAAAGTTTTCGTCTACATGGGACTTTGAAGAATTATTAAAGGGACACATGACAAGGATCCTATCATCCACCAAATAAGGTCCCTATGGACACAACACTGATCCTTGCGGTGACTATTTCTGTTTAAGTATGACAAAGTTATTGTTATAGTTTTGGGTTCTACTCAAGAAGTGATTTATTACATTCTGGCAACGCTATGTAACTAACACTTCGTCTTACCCAGACATTAAATAATAATGGAATTTATATTAATTCGTGAATTAACAAATCTTTGTGCTATTCGTTGTTTAGGTTTTGATAGAGGAGGTGTCAGTAGATATATTTTTCAATGAATCTGACATGTGTATAATTCACAGCGATTTTGTTGTGAATACATATGTAGAACTGGCATCCTTCTTTCCAGATTCCCAGGTACAATACGCAAATCGCTTCTGACAGCGCGTCGTTTGAAACGTCAAAATAATTATAAAATCATAATTTTACCTATTATCAGAGGAAAAAAAAAGACAACAGTAGCGATAGTGAATATGTACGCCTCCCGAAATTAATTTCATTTATAAATGTAAGGGTTCCGATTAAAAATATATTTACTCTTTACATTTTTATAAATATGCTCTATAGCCTAGTGGTGGTTGATTATGGCGCGGACGATCGAGGTTCGATCCTCACTGGAAGCTTTTTCTTTTTAGTCGTGGAGAAAGTATAGTCTTTTACTTGTGTAGAATGGCTATTATTCACTTGAATGATTCCAAAACTCACTCGCTGCGCTCGCTCGTTTTGGAAACTTCATCCGCGTGAATAATAGCCATCATTCTGCACTTGTTGAAGAATATACTATTATTTGGTGAATAATTGAAAATAGTATATTATGCACCGAGGTGGTGGTGGCTTTTATTATTGACCGAGCACCACCAAGATTATTTCGCGAGCGGAATAAGGCGAGGTTTATGAATGTCTTCACAACCATGTTGTATATACAATTTTTCCACTACTATATAGCCAAATTTGAGACAAAAATGAGAAAAAATTCACAAACGCACCACGAGAAGCGTTTACTCCGTCGTCTGACTGACAAGTACCCTGTCAATTTTCGATATATCATGAACGTACTCGTTTTGTCATCGGTCATTTTTGGTTGAGCGCGAATTTTAAACATGGCATTTTTATTCAAATAATTTTATCTTGGTAGGTAATTTCAAACAGCAAATTTGTTTAAAGACAGTCTCCTGGGTATAGAAACTTATGTTGCGCAAGTTTTTGTTGAACTACTATCCCAGAATTCTAAAAATATTCGAATTTGTCCATTATTGACCTAGGTTAATAATGGAAAAAAATATTAACTGCTAATAGAGAAATTCAACATCTCAGTTGGCTAGAAGAAGCAATAATTGTTAACTTCACGGCTAGTGGTGGAAAAAATGAATATAATTTGTTGCTATCTCGAAAATATAGGAGGAAAACTGATTTTTATAAACAAAATTATTTTTATTGGTTTTTTACACAAACATCGTAAAGTTGACTGCACTTTTATTTATACAGTGTGGAAACCACTTATGGAATAAAATTCTTTATGTCATTATTTTAGAAAATTATAAAAAATGCCGAGACACGTCAACTTCTGAATGAAACACCCTGTATATTTGCATATTTTTGAAATCCTCTTAATGAACCGATTCCAACAAACTAAATAATGTATTGTCAATTATGAATTATACAGGGTGAAATTTTTATTTTTACAGTTATTAAACACATATGCATGAAAATAACTGATTTATTTGATTTTATATAATTATATACAATATGTCTCAGTAAGTTGGAACCATATGGGAAACTTTTTTATTATTAATTTTAGGAAAAAAATGTATTCTTCATAAAAAGTTCTGCATGTCTTAAAATCTAAAATACAATCAACAGATATCAATTTTTTTCAGTCGTGTACGAGGTATGTCAAAAATATGAATTTTACTCAAGAGTAAAGTATCTGTAAATTTGACAATATCGAAAAATGTTATGAAAAAAAGTTTATCAGTACCAAAAACTATGTTCAAATATGCAATTACATATTTTTTTGGGGATGCCTGTGATTAAAAATAATTGCGGCTTCTCTATGGGTTTTATAATTTTCTCCCACAATCAAAACGATATCTATTTTTTCTTCACTACTTAACAAAGCCGCCATTTCTTGTATTTTATAAAAACTAACTAGCGATTTGAAGTTTGCCGTCAGTGCAAATTGCTATTATACAGAATTATCATTGCTAATACAGAAAAGTGAGTAAAAATAACAGAAATTATTTTTTCATGGCAGATGGATAATATTAGATATCTGACAATAGCTTTCAATTATAATCAACTTTTTATAATAACAATTGTCAATATTCTGAAAAATAAAGGTATTTTACTCTTGAGTAAAATTCATATTTTTTGACATACCTCGTACACGACTGAAAAAAATTGATATCGGTTGATTGTATTTTGGATTTTAGAGCATGCAGGACTTTTTTTTCCTAAAATTAATAATAAAAAAGTTTCCCATATGGTTCCAGCTTACTGAGACATATTGTATATAATCAGAACCTTAATATACCCTAAGGTGTTAAGGTGTTTTCAATTGTGTACAAATTTAGCCCATTCCCGTTTGTTACCAGCCTTTAACTTCGCCTCCTGCCGATTTAGTCCACGCTCTTTCAGAATTTCCGCTAGTGCATCATCCCAGGTTTTTCGTGGTCTTCCTCTTGGTCGCTTTCCACATGCTTTTGTTTGCCATATCACTTTTGCTTGTTGTTTGTTTTTCATGCGTACTAAGTGGACATACCACCTTAACTGATTCCTTTCTATGCTTTTTCCCAGTGGTTCTACATCTAGCTGTTCTCTTATAAAATCATTTCGAATGTTGTCCCTTCTTGTGATTCCTAATACTGTTCTCAGATACTTCATTGCAACCGCTTGTAATTTTCTTTTTGTCTCTGATTTTAATACATTAAAATGAATGCTCAAAATGTTCTCCACCCAGTTGTTGGTAATAGCACAGTCTCCTATAGAACTCCTCCTTAACTTTGTTTAAAGTTTGAGGTGAAATATTCCGTATTTCTGTAGTTATCCTGTCTTTGAGGTCTACAATGCTAGTTGGTTGTGTTGCATATACTTTGTTGTTGAGATAACCCCACAGAAAAAAATCTAACGGCGTGAGGTCTGGCGATCTAGCTGGCCACTCAATAGTACCTCTTCGTCCAATCCATTTATTGCGGAAGATTTTATCTAAATAAGTTCTTACCATTAAAGCATAATGGGGTGTTGCACCGTCTTGCTGGAACCAAACATTTCATTCGGTAAACTAGGATCTATTGCGTTGGGATATAAGTTTGCCAACGCAGAAATAACTTCATTTCTAAGCATATTTAAATATTTTTCAGCTGTTAAATTTCCATCTATAAATATAGGACCAATAATATGGTCGCCTATGATACCGGCCCAAACTTTCACCTTTTGAGGGTACTGAGTATGTGTCTCACGCATCCAATTAGGATTCTCTCATTTCTGTTCAGCTTATTCATCAATCTTTCGCAGAAATCCATTCTATGATCTGGATCGTCTTCTGTTAACTCCTGCACAAAAGTTAATTTGTAGAGATGAAGTTTTTCTTCATGAAGACATCTTAGAACAGTTGTATGACTAACATTATTTTCACAGGCAATTTGACGTGTATGCTTGAAGTTGGATTCTCTTCGACACAACAAAATATCCACTTTCACATCATCTTCAACGAAGTGTGGTTTTCTTGTCAATGTTTTGACATGTCCAAGTTCTCTGAATTGTGCATGCATTTTAGACACAGTACTTTGTGAAATATTAGTCAATTCGGGATACCTGTGATTAAATAAGTTTGCCACTTCAACTTGACTTCTGCAGTTTTCCCCGTACCCGATCATCATTAAAATCTCAATTCGGTGAGTCTCAGTTAAATATTTCATTGTCATGTCGACAAGGAAAGAGTGTTTGACAAAGATTTTACTTTTTCAGTATAAACTGTCAACACATCAACAACTGACAGAATAGAAAACAATCCACATTATTTACCGATTTAAAACAATCCACATTATTTACCGATTTTGTCTAATTATTGGCGTTTTTAGGCAATTTTTAGGTATTTATGATAAAATTCATGAGCATAGCAGGTTTTGTTTAATATACAAATACGTCCAATAATTAGTTAGTTTAGATTTTTGATAAATCCATATTTAGCAAATTTAAAAAAGTAAGTACCTACCAATATTTCAAGTGTAATAAATTATTAATTTTAAAATTTCACCCTGTTTAATTCATAATTGACCATACATTATTCAGTTTGTTGGAATCGGTTCATTAAGAGGATTTCAAAAATATGCACCGACTATGGCATACTTGCGTGAATCACCCTGTACATTTACATTTATGTTTACATAACGTACAACTCAATTCAAAAGTTGACGTGCCTCGGCCTTTTTTACAATTTTCTAAAATAATGACATAAAAATTTTTATTCCATAAGTGGTTTCCACACTGTATATTTTCATGTCGATTCGGTAAATTGTTAAAAATTACCTACTATACTTAATATTACACTAGTAACATGAAACTAATTCGAACATGGCTGGAATAGATTAAGTTTATTTGGTATTTTAAATAAATGTCTAGTCTCCTATGTTATATTTCATTGACATAAACAATTAGTAACTCAGTTAAACGCCAACTCATTTTTAAAATATATAAATTGTGAAAAACTTTTATCAGGAAGATTAAAAAATAATAATTTATGTTCACAATGTTAATTTCATGAAAATATATCCTATTTAAGTAATAAACTAACAAGTATCTTATTTATTTATCACCTGAAGACAACATGTGCTATACTATACTGTCAGATAGTCATAAATCAACACTCCAATAGAAACATAAACAACAATAATAACTTTGTCACGGTTACACGATAATAAAGTAAACTTAGTAGCCACAACGATTGTATATTATTTATAGCTGTCTTAATTCAACACCCACTGAGGATCCTTCGACTGACCTTGGAAATAAATAATTATGTTGGAAGCAGAGACGGGCTGGCTATTCGAATTATAAAACCGTATCAATATCTTCAACTTTGACTTTAACACTTCTTCCAGAAGGTAGTTTTTGTACCGTCCCATAAACGATATTAGTAGGTAATAGCTATTTATGTATCAAGAACAGAAAGTAGTAGGTACTTTCGCAGTCGAGACAGAAAAGTGCGGCAATCTGTCGAGACTACCAAAGGACTTTCTGCTCAAAATACACACAAGATTTTTTCTACGGTTACACCAATGTACTTAGCAGTTTCCAGATTGCAGTACTTGCAACACTTATTACATTAATGTCAGATATTTTTTAGATTTCCCTATTTCTCATTAAATTATTACGGAAAATACTGTTATATGCTTTAACATATTAGACAATCAACTAAAATATTTTATTCTACAGTTTAAATTGAAATAACTACTAGCTCTTATCTATAAATAAAATTAGGAGTGCGCCAAAGTTACTTTCTGCTTAAGAGCACCAATAATGTCAAATTATGACAGCTCCCGGAAAACATCAACTTTGCAGTTGCTTTTCAAGGCGCAAAAGACGACTTTCGATGGTGGTCGTAGGAAAATATTATTTCCAATGTTGGACAATCTTGTTA
>CAJUYH010006312.1:0-20474 GCA_910591685.1 Galerucella tenella | reverse complement strand
TTTTTGGGTTGTTTTTGACACTCTTGTCAGGAAAATTCTCGGAGAGGACGTCTACGTCCAGGTTGGGGCGCACCAGGTGTGCGGGGGGTGTTCGCCGATGCCATATTTGAATTCAGCGACCCAAAAAACCCCCGGGCGCCAAGTGTTTTTCCTTCCCTGCACGAATTCTGGGAGTATTCCACGGAGATGACGTTCGTCGGCGTTCCTGGGCCCCAGGTAGTCAGGGTGTCAATTTGATTATCATAATCGTGATCAGCGACCTCGAAAACCTCCGAGTACCCATTCCGGGCTAGTTCTGACTCTTTCTTACAAAGTTATTAAGTTGTCCGAAGGGCGTCTCAAAAAATGCATTTTTCGAATGCATTTTTGGCTGCAACAGTGCAATTTCTGATTTTGGACAAATGAAAACTAGGTAACTTTTTTACAAATAATTTTTGCAAGCGAATCCCGAAAACCGCATTCCGATCGGTGCTGCCCGAAAATTTTTTCGTGTATAATGACGCGACTAATAGCAGTTGTAGAAAAATGTTTTTAAATGCTTTAAACTGATGTGGGTGAATGGCTAGATTGGTTCAAAATCAGACGAGTAGTCCTTTTCTGCCCTATTACCAATGCCAGTGCCCATTAATAATATAAAATGTTCAATAAATATAAAACTAATCCCAATTAAACAATAAATATCCACAAGATGATGACAAATTTTGAATTGGGGGTATATACCTAATTAAAATATCATGAATATGAAAAATTCAAGATATAACAAAAGAAAAGAGGGGATGATGTTAACAAGAAAGGATGGAGGAAGAGGCAGACTTATTTCTCCAAATCAAATAGTTTTTGTATTTTTGCTCAAATTTCATGGCCAGACAACGAAGATATGACGGAGTCAGGGCATGTACAGTTTGGCAAATAAAGGAGTGAATGTCGAGAAACGTACGAGAGGCACGGAGTTAAAATGAGAAACTATTCGGATGACAAGGAGGGTAATATGCGCTTGGTGAATTGATACGGTAAAAAGTCAAAGAACTAAATCCTTCACCCCAGAATAAAATATATATTAAGTAACATTTTTCAATCATTCAGATGTAAATGAAGGTAATAATGCTATTTGTTGTGTATATGAAGAATGAATATACGTTTCATCCATGATTATTATAGACCGATTTAAATCCCGAAATTTTTCTATATTTCTTTAAAAAAATTTTTGTCCGATATCAGGTTTCTCCATTAAAAGTTTTTTATTTGTTTTAGTTTTCCTCCACCGAAATTCCATGCTATGTATAATTTTTCAAAAACTTTCCCTTGAACCTGTGTAGCTATACTCATCGTGAAATATTTTATGTATATTGCGCAAGGACTCTCATGGGTCACTTGATAATTCAAAATATATCTTCCCAAAACACCTCCATCACAAATTATCCAAGCCTGTTTTAGGGTTTTGATATTTTTCTTTTTTTTGTTTGGAGTAGAGAATGATAAAGATTCCCCATTTTCTATTTGCCTCATCTCATTTTCAATAATAGGTATTTATGTACCAAGGCAGTAAAGTGATTCTGTATCGGACGAGTCTGAAATTATAAGACAAGCGAGAGAAGCGAGCGAGGCGAATAGCAGGCGAGTCCGATAAAGACACTTTACTGACGTGGTGCATACAAACTTTTATCGCCAACTGTTCAGAATTCAGAATATAAACAGCTGAGGCATATTTCATAGCATTTTATTGTGACAAAGTGAACAGCAAATATAGAAGAAATCTACTTATTATTTGTTATATTTAAATTGAAGGTCCACCCTGAAGCATTATAAAACTTAATTCCCGAAGTCAAAGCAGTTCCAACAATAATTTGTTATGAATAAATCGCAAGAAATCTATTATCGAGCCGTAAAAGGAGGAAGCGTGACACTGACAGATGATGATTTTCGAGTAATGTCAAGGTCAAATACCTGCCGCAAATTCGGTAGATGAAGTACTATATTGTACGATAAGATGAACTGTTTATTTACTTCCGGAAATCAATCTGATAATTGACGGCTTCACTGACGGTTGGTTATATTCACCAAAATTTCTCGACTCTGTCCAGTCTAAACTTTTTCTCCCACTTTTGATTTGAATTACATTTATATCACTGTTAGAATAATAATACCTTTATTTTGCACCAATAAATCTTGAACAATGAATGTAGGTACAATACAGTGCTCTTCACTATCTAACAAATATAATAGAACTGACAACAGTGGTAAAGTCAAGCATACCTGCTTGTTGGACCGTACTAATCCCTACTACCATCATCTAGTAACGCCACAGACATATTATATGTCTGTGAGTAACGCGCATTGACGGGTGTGGCAATTTCACATTCATTCCTGTAATTGTCTAAGTGTATTTTATTGCCATATTAAAACAAACGTTTGAGTATGCAAATTGCATTTTTGTCCAAATCCGGTAATGCTAAACTTGCTGAAGATATCTAAATACGAATACGTATATATACGAATTGTCGCTGTTACGAATTGACGGCGTTACGAATTGTCCGTTACCGTTTTTGTCGCGTTACCCTTGATTATATCAGTGCGTTACGATATGTCTTTAATCGTTAATGCATTTAATTTCTATTTCAAGACTTTAAACCCTGATGTTTACCGAGGTATATGGGGAGGTAGCAAATGTCGCGACAGTCCAGTACAAACTGATAGATCTTGTGATTGTCAAAAAGAATGTCAAGCAGGCTTGAAATATTTAGAACAGTTTCAATATGAATTACAACACGATATACCCAAAACTGGTTTAGCTGCCTTTTGGGCGGAATCTATTCAAGGACTTGGAGGAGTTGTTCAATATCCAAAGAATTTCATAAAAGGTGTTTACGACATTGTAAAAAGCAGTGGAGGACTGTACGTAGCTGATGAAGTAAGTGTTCATGGGATCCAAACTTCAATAATCTTAATTCCAGTATATATTTTCAGGTGCAAACTGGGTTTGGTAGAACAGGGGATCATTTCTGGGGATTTGAAGGACATGGAATTCTCCCAGATATAGTAACAATGGCTAAGGGAATTGGTAATGGATACCCTTTGGCGGCAGTAGCTACTACCCGAGAAATCGCATCGGCATTAACTAGAGCGGCTCATTTTAATACTTTTGGAGGAAATCCGATAGCGTGTACCACAGGTCAAGCTGTATTGGAAATTATTGAAGAAGAAAAACTTCAAGAAAACTCCAAAAATGTCGGTACATATTTATTATTGGAATTGGAGAAGTTCAAATCAAAATTTGGAGTAATTGGTGACGTCCGTGGAAAAGGATTGATGGTTGGTGTTGAATTAGTTGAAGATAAAGACACTAAAGTTCCATTAGATAGTACTAGGATAATGAAATTTTGGGAGAAATGTCTGGATCTTGGTCTAATTATTGGAAAAGGTGGTTTATATGGAAATGTGAGTACATAGGAAGCTTCCTATATATCATTATGTCGAACTCTTAATTTTTAAATTTAATTTCACTTATAATATTGTTTAAGGTGATAAGAATAAAGCCACCGATGTGCGTTACCAAAGAAGATGTTGATTTTACTTTGCAAGTTATGGAAATTGCTCTGGAAGGTGTTTAATATCTAATTTTGTAATCACCAACCTTGTATATTTTGATTTTTACGTGAGATAATACAAAATTGATAATCATAAGAGAGTTGGGCGAATAGTTATTTTTGTATCTAGTGCGCGAAATGCTGCTTGGGTGATCGAGAATTGAATTTTTTAACGAGGCGAAGCCTAGACCACCAAAGTAGTTCGCGCACAAGATGCGAACAATATTTTTTCTACAAATGTCAAAATCTATCTTTAAAAAAATATAATTAAGTGAAATGCCTAGTTCCTTATGGAAAATAGTGTTAAAGCTGACTCAAAATGACTTTCCTAATAAAATTATCACTGTTATTATGAAAACAAAGTGGCTGTTGTCGACAACAATGGTAATTATTTTGAATTGTTAAATTTCAGGATCACATGGTATAACCTCTACCTTAAAAATTAGTAGTGTTTTAGCCTCCCAAAAGAACCCAAAAATCATGAGCTGAACCTGAATTTTTTGGTTTAGGAATAAATATTGGTTCGTGTACAGGTTGTACACAAGTTTACACTTTAAACGCTTCTGATCACAATAAAAACGCGGGTTTGTTGTAAACAAAATGTATCACTGCAAGGTTATACAATCTACTAGGATTGAGTTTGAAACGTGCTCAAAAAATCGTCTTATCAGCGTTATCTTCTCTCTTAGGGGGATCTTCTGGACCAAGTTAAATCAGGTAAGATGGTCATAAAATCACATCTAGTGAAGAACGTTACACAATATTTTGTTGACTTGCCATATGACTTTACCGATTTAGTAACAAAAGTTCATAAATACTTCATTGTACAGTAAACAGTAACAGATCTGTAGTCGGTGTTATTTGAATACCTAATAAAAATTAAATTACTAAAATTGAATTTCGTTTGTAAAAAAGAATCACTGAATTTTTCGAAAACAAATCTAACTTGTATTTATTTATTGAAATTGAATAAATTGAACTGTTGAAAGATGCAGTTTCCCACCACATACGCTTGGATTTATAATACCTAATTGGCAGATGTTATCAAGAAATGTTTCAAGTGAAGAATATATAGCTTAATAATGCTCAATAATTCATCCCAAGAGCACGTTTGGAACGATTTTATCTGGACGTCTATTCTTGAACAATGAGCGGCATAAATTTATGGCGAATGATCACATGAGGCGATCGTCATTATATTCTTGGCCCGTGATCCGATATAATTGATCTCATGAAAATCATACGCTCCGGATCGCATGGTCCGAAATAGAGGAGCAGAGTCGAATGAATTGGCGCTTGCCTAGTAAAGAGGTTTTTTAATGGAAATTTGTATACAGGGTGATTCATTAGTGCGATAAAGTCCAATATCTTGTAAATAGTTAAAGATATTTGAATGAAACTTTGAATGATTGTTGCCAGCCTAGAGGCTCATATTTTAAAATTAGTCTCAATTGTACAGCGTGTTCCAGAACGCCGTGCCAAATCAAAGTTATATTTTTTTGAATAGGACACCCTGTATTTTACTTGAAATTTGAATTCTGCTTGACTTCGCTATTACAATGATGTGATATTGTAATTGGTTATACAGCGTATTTAAAAAGTTATGACCACTTGTTCCTGGTAAATCATAATGACTTCAACGCCCTGTATACTTTAAACTGCACAATCTAAAGTTGATCTTCTATAGCCATACGTCTGTGATAGTCGTCCAGTACTACAATTCAATCGAACTAATTCGATATCTAAGAAACCGTATACAGGGCGAGCCCAAACTCGAATACATTGGTTTCACAATTCTTTTAAATGGATCACCCTGTATTTTATATCGGTAAATGAAAGTAACTTTACTATAATTCAAAATTTATTGAGTATCCCCTATACCCAAAATGAATAGTTTTTGTGATATTCCTATTTTATGGTTAAAGAAAGACAACAATAATAAACTTACTCATACTTATTTATTAACAACTATACTAAAATTTATAGAAAAATCAACAATAAAGTTATAAACGATGCTCAAAGTGACCACCCTCTTCATTTATACAAGCTTGGAGAAGGTCTTGGAAAAATCGACTAACATTTCTAAGCATTTGCACATTAACATTTTGAAACGCCTGCCTTATTCTAGTTTTCATATCGACTGGTGTAGTAACAGGTAATTGGTACACCTGTTCTTTAATAAAACCCCAAAGGAAAAAATCTGCTTCATTTAACTCTGGTGATCTTCGTGCCCAAAGAACTGGTCCGGCTCGTCCAATCCACCTTTCAGGAAACATATCATTCAATTATTGTCCCTGAATGGGCGCGTTATGGTGAGCAGGAGCTCCGTCATGAAAATATCACATTTGTTGACGTGTATGGAAGGGAATGTCTTCAAGCAGAACTGGTAAATGATTTTCCAGGAAAATGATTATATGGTTATAATTTAACTTTTTAGAAGACCTCTAAGAAACCAGATCCTTATGCATGTGTGGTGGTACTGTTATCGACCTTTTAAAACCTTTTTCTAAGTTAACAATTTTCCTATCATGTTAATTGTTGTGAATTAATTTTATTATCTGTTTTTTATTGATTTTTTTATTAGAAATCAGAAATCAGACAAAATTTCATTCAAATATCTTCAACTATTTACAAGATATTGGACTTTATCACACTAATGAATCACCCTGTATATATGTATATAATAAGTATCTAATTACTATGCATTCCGTAATTATTCTGTCAGTTCTCTGTTTCTTTGAAGCTCAAATTCATGTGCATAGAGTTGAAAAAATACTTTGTCGTGAGTTTTAGTGGTTTCACTGGCTTTCAGTGTTTTTTATCGGTGTTTTATTATGGACATTGGGAACTATTATTTTAGGAACGTTATGATGGAGGATTTACGGGAGGCAGAGGAGGAAGTACGAATTGACGAAGATAAGGGATCCAGATTTTTATATGACTATCGCTTGGAAGCATGCCGTTTGGGGGGCACTTCTTTTGTAAGGAGTGAAACGCGACTGACTCATTTTTATTCAATTTTAATACTAATTGATTTACTAAACAGACTCCCTTTTTTATTATTGGTAATATAACATAACATAACAAATATAAAAAGTAATTGATGACAACAGTACAAAAAAAGAGGCTGAAAATAACTAAAAAGTAGATCTTTTGTATCAAATAATGCTGGCAACCACGCAATAATTTTGAGCGTTCACATGTTGGTTCAAGAATTAGTCGACTTCGACCGTGAGAGTCGATAAATAAATCGCACGGGATAGATCCCATCGAACGAGAGAAGCACCGGATCGTATGATTTTCAAGAATAGCTACCCTGCGACCTTTTTTCTTGTCAGTTGTCACTTGCCGTGTTTATTTTTCCAACGTAGATCTGTATTTTTGTATAGTTCTGAAAAGTAAATATAGAGATATTTTCAAAAGCATGTATAACTATTTTTAAGTTGTATACATTTGAAGCAATCACGATCAAGATCCAAATATCTTGGCACGGAGTACATCTGAAGTTTCCATTTGGTAAAAGTTTCTGGAGCTCCTGTAGTTCTGAAATGCACGGTGTACCGGAAAATGCTTCAATTTGATGTTAGGAAAGGTGAAAAATCTTCTTATTGGTTAGTTTTTTATTAAATTGATCATGAAAATATTCTGAAAGTAAGTTAAAGTAGACATGATACAAAATTAATAAAACAACAGTCCTCAACTATAGATACCCACTACATTCTCCTTCACTCTCCACACACCATTGTGGCATAACGGCGTCTGAATGGATTCCCCTTCTGATTAAACGTTCTCTATGGGCAAAAAATCTATATCTAGCTACATCGGCTGAGGTCGATGGATCCGTCCACATTCTTTCTGCAGCCGCGGCTGCTCTGGGCCATATTCTTGAATCTATATTATTGTCGTCTACTAGCTCCCCCCACATACATACCTATAAAATAATCGAAATTGAATGAAAATTTTTATAATAGCTTAATTGGATTCTGACTATCCTGAAACTGTCCGGAGTTTGCGCAATCGCATTTGGCTTGTTCGGGTTTCAACAGGATCGTTTTGACCCCAGTAGTTTGGAATTCGGATTCATTTCAAAACAATTCTCAAAAAGTTCAAGAATCGTTCCAATTAGTAGAGAGCGGGGACGATTTCTGAACTATTTTCCAATCAAGCTCAAATGATTCGTGAAGAAGGATAGTAGGAGCCATATTAAAGATTTTGTTAAGTCTTTTGTTGTTCCTTGGCGGATTTTGTGTTGTTCGTCTCATATTATTACTTTTGATATTTAATGTCTACGGAAGTTGATGCAATTCGGTGAAATTCCGAACGCGTTGAGTAGGTATGATTCTGAGAACTGAATAAAGTGAGCAGCAGTAACTTGTTGGTATGTAAAACATTATAGACTATATTTATTAAACACAATACCAGTGCTGAAACATTTTGAGCAAAGGGTTCAATAAAACTCTTAGTCAAACCACAATATAATACATCAAGTTACTGCCACTTAGTTTCGGTAAGATATTACCATCATCTGGCTATAAAAATAGAAATATGATAGACTCAGAATATAAAGTTATTAATTTATGTCAAATTTTACAAATTTTGAAGCATGTTAATTGTTGCTTTCGTTTATTCGGGCTTCAAGCACTTGTACGTGACGCCTCAGTCGTCACGACTTTCGAGCAAAACGAACACGAATTTTTAGGATCCTCAAAACCACTTGTCATGTGCCAATGCTAATGAATTTCCTGTATTGTAAGAAGGACAGTTTTCAATTATAATGTTGTTGATAATATAATTTTGCATATTTAGATATTTTTAGTAAGGTTTGAATCGTAATCGGCACAATCTTAACCTTTGAATAAACGTCAAACCGGACAAACGTCAAATATTTAATGTCCGTGGCTTGAAGCTCCTTTTCGGTATGTGCTTGAGGGGCAAGGGGAAGGTAAGACTAGGCGTAACGCCCGGTAATAAACGAACGGAATTCAGTCACTACGAGCTGCTACTAGCAGCCAAAAGTGAATAATCGAAAGCACCTAATATAAAATAGAAACTAAAATTATATCCTATATAATCGCTTTAGCTGATTATAACCAAATGTGGTTGAAATTCGTCCATCGACTCCAGGGGACCTATTCTCAGCATATGCAAATTTGCATTCGCATATAACAATTTACGAATGGCTACATGCGCATTCGTAATGAATATTGTATTCTTTCCTATTCGCATACGTGGTTCGCAAGTGTTTACGAACGGTCAGCTAAACACACTTGCGTAAACATGGCAATACAGCATTAGCACATGCTGTGGCTCAGCTGATGTTTATCAAATCCCCTGACGTACAATATTGGGCTTGTTCTCATAAGCATCACAGACAGTCTTTGACAATCCGGATTGGGCGCAAAGACCCAAAAGCGCCGAATCCGGATTGTCAAAGACTGTCTGTGATGCTTGTGAGAACAAGCCTATTTAAAATTTTCGGATTCTACCGAATTCTACGCTCGTTTTATGTTTACTGCTAGAAGTGTTTTGGGGTTCCAAAGGAAATTATTTGAACTGATCTGATTTTTGTTGATTCTAGCATACAAGAATAATGGATATTAATAAAGGTAAATATAAAGGCATCTTGCAAACTGCTATAGGTATTTTGAGATTTCGCCGTCTTTCATAAATTCGGGGTGCTCTCTCTTCAGCATTTTCTGATGCTTGGATTAAAAGTAAGTGAACAAACTGTGCAGCCATTTATTTAATGACGAAAAGTCTTACAAAACTAACTCGAACTTAAAATCACGAATGAATTGTAATACACCCATTGACATATATGTCAATGAATACACCATACACTTTAAAACATATAAAAAAGCGAGGTTATGTATGGCAAATACGCATTCGTATATGTGATTCACTTAAAATATCCCGCTCGCTGCAATTTCGAATGATACATACGCATGCGAACCAATTGCGAATGTTCAAAAATAGGAACCTTCGCATTTATAAACATTACGTATGCGTATCTCAACATTCAGCAGCTGAGAATAGCGTATTTGCGTATTTGCCATACATAACCTCGCTTTTGTATATGTTTTAAAGTGTATGGTGTATTCATTGACATATATGTCAATGGGTGTATTACAAATTATTCGTGATTTTGAGTTCGAGTTAGTTCATGAAATCAAACAATAATTAATTATTATACCTCCATTCGTTTGAAAAAGCTATACTGTGTTAGCGAAACGCGTCACAACTTAAAGTTAATTATAATGTAGATTTAACAAAATAAAGTTGTTTGATTTTATAATTTACTATGGATCTACATCAAGTAAAAGCCTCATCTATTCAATTTTCGAGTTAGTTTTGTAAGACTTTTCGTCATTGAATAAATGGCTGCACAGTTTGTTCACTTGCTTTTAATCCAAGCATTAGATGCTGAAGAGAGAGCACCCCGAATTCATGAAAGACGGCGAGATCTCAAAATACCTATAGCAGTTTGCAAGATATCTTTATATTTACCTTTATTAATATCCATTATTCTTGTATGCTAGAATTAACAAAAATCAGATCTGAGTTCAAATAATTTCCCTTGGAACCCCAAAACACTTCTAGCAGTAAACGATAAAACGAGGGTAAAATTGGGTAGAATCCGAAAATTTTAAATATTGTACGTCAGGGGAGTTGATAAACATCAGCTGAGCCACAGCATGTGCTAATGCTGTATTGCCATGTTTACGCGAGTGTGTTTAGCTAACCGTTCGTAAACACTTGCGAACCACGTATGCGAATAGGAAAGAATACAATATTCATTACGAATGCGCATGTAGCCATTCGTAAATTGTTATATGCGAATGCAAATTTGCATATGCTGAGAATAGGTCCCCAGGTGCCTTGTAGGGTGAAAGAGTTTTCAGTTGCCTATTTCAACCTTTCGTTACTACAAATGTGCTTAGCCATTGTATTGCCTTCTCTTGATGGTCTGTTATGATTAGGTATCCACCTTATTCGGGCTCCTCCCAGGTGTTATATATTCAATAATAAAAATACGAGACGAGACTGAGACTGAGCAAATACATTTAATAATTATAACTAACAATAACGTATTACATAAAAAAATATTGAACTGGACTGATCACTGACATACTCATGTCAAACATAATATATATTATATCACCATAGCTTTTTGGAGTGTCCAGTGTTCAGTACTAGTTTATAGTGACCTATGTTCAAACACTGCATTTTCCTCCCCTACTTTGAGTAGGTATTTATAAGTTCAATTTAACAGGTTTTTTATGGGTCGTCCGGACCTCGACAAATGAATAGTAGTAGGAGATTCCATTGCTCTGCTTGAAACAGGTACATTCACAGGTAAATCTAGAGATTCAGATCCTCCATTAATCATACATTCTGGTTCGTTTACTTTTGGGTCTGACATAGCATTGGGCGGAAAAGGTAAATCATTAAGAATGTCATCATTGTGACTAGCTATAGGACTTTCCGCTGGTCTTTCAGTACATTGATTTTTACGCAAGTCATTTACATGTACCAATTTTAAATTTTTATTTATTTCTACCAAATATGTACAGTGGCTCATAACTTTTATAATTTTACCTTGTTGCCCCAACCTTGTTTGATAGTTTTTAACAAATACTAAATCATTAACCGAATACAATTTTAATTTGGACAAATCAGCTTTAAGATTTAAATTATTATTATTGGAAGATGGCTTTAAGAGGTCAAATCTTGTTCTTGGGCGTATTTTCAAAACAGCTTCAGCTGGAGAAATCCCAGTAGAAGTAGAAGGGGTATTCCTGTAAGTGAATAAAAAGCTCTCCAAACGATTCAGAATTGTGTTTTCGCTAATCTCCTTTCCCCTCTCAACAAAAAGAGCTTTTTCCAACCCACGCTTGACTGTCTGCACGGCCCTTTCTGCAATACCATTACTTTGAGGGTGGTATGGAGGTGCTTTAACTGGTTTTATTCCGTTTGCCTGACAAAATAAACTGAATTCTGAAGAATTAAATGGTGGGCCATTATCAGAAACAATCTCTGAAGGTAAGCCAAAGACAGAAAATATTTGTTTCAACTTTATAATAGTTTCCCTAGCGTTTGTTCCTTCGTCCATCAGTTTCACTTCTATCCATTTCGATTTATTATCCACCAAAATTAAAAAACTGTGATTATATTTATAAAAGAAATCTATATTAACCCTATAAAAATTATTTGGAGCATTTGGCCAAGGTAATAAAGTACTCCTGTCAGAAAAATTCTGTGTTTCTTGACAAATTGAACATGACCCAATGAACTTCTCTATAGAATTTGTCATACCTGGCCACCAACGATATGATCTCATAAGCATTTTAGTTCGAACAATACCCAAATGCTGTTCATGGAATAACGTCATAATTTTATTTTGCAATGAATAAGGTATAACAGTTTTACTTCCCAATAAAAGACAATTGCCATCAACAGACAATTCTAATTTACGTTTAAAATATGGTTTAAGTGTTTCATCATTCAGGGAATTGGGCCAACCGCGAAGTGTTAAGTCTATAACTTTTGACAAAGTAACATCTTTTCGAGTAGCTACAGCAATATGAGAAGAATCCATTGGAGCGTCCGAACACAAACTAAATGATAACAAACTGTCTGAAGATATTCCACTATCTGCTCTTATAGGTAGACGTGATAAACCATCGGCATTTGAAATTTGGTTACCCTTTCTATACTGTATATCATAGTCATATGCAGACAGCTGTAAAGCCCAACGTGTAATACGAGCCGCCGCAGTAACAGGAATATTTTTATTTCTGCCAAAAATATACTGTAATGGCTGATGATTCGTTACTAATGTGAATTTACGACCAAAAATATATTTATGAAATTTTTTTAACGCAAAAATAATAGCTAAGCTCTCCCTCTCTAAATTCGAATATTTTTGTTCAGCCTTTGATAATGTACAAGATGCAAACAACACTGGCCTTTCAACACCTTCAAACTGATGGCTTAATACTGCGCCCACCCCATAACCACTTGCATCACATGTCACGAAAATTGGTTTAGTGGGATCAAAGTGCGTCAGGACATCTTTGGAAGTAATCAATTCTTTACTAAGTTGAAACATTTGTTCACACTCCTCACTCCATACAAAATCACAGTCCCCCTTGCATAAATTATAAAGCGGCTTAAGTTTTGCTGAAATCATATGTATGAATTTTCCGTAATAATTCAATAAACCCAAGTAGGACTTTAATTGGGATAAATTCTTTGGCGATGGAGCATTTTTAATACAGTTGATCTTTTCAGTGGTAGGATGAATTCCTTGTGCATCTATTCGATGACCTAAAAACTCAACTGAATCTTCAAAAAACTTACATTTCTTTTTATTGATTTTTATGTTAAACTTTTGTAACCTCTCACAAACATTGACTAAATTATGATAACACTCTTCAAATGATGATCCATGAATTAAAATATCATCAAGATAACATTTTGTTTTTGGTAACCCAGATAAAACTGCATCCATAACGCACTGAAAATTCCTGGTGAAGAACTTACTCCATAAGTCATACGATTAAACCTGAATAAACCAATATGAGTATTAATTGTGAACAATTCTTTAGACTGGTCCCTAATACGTAATTGCTGGTAAGCCCCTTTTAAATCCAAGACAGTGAAGCAACTACTACCACCCAGACTTGCAAAAATATCATTAGGCAAAGGTAGTACACAATGATCACTGTCGATGACTCGATTTAAAGTTTTTTTAAAGTCTACACAAATTCTGATTTCGTTGGAATTCTTTTTAGGTACCACCACAATAGGACTGGCCCAATTACTATGACTAACTTTGTATATAACCCCAGACTTGACCATTTTAAGTAATTCCTCTTCGACTTTTGGCTTAAGTGAATAAGGCATTTCATAAGCCCTATGAAAAATTGGATTTACTCCATCTTTCAACTTAAATTCAGCTTTAAACTCCTTTATAAATGAATTGGGTTCATCAACAAACAATTTTGAATACTGGTTTACCAATTTAATTTTGAATTCAGTATCTTGTTTTATAATATTAACTGTTTCCAAATTTTGTTTGATTACTACACTATCATCTAAAAGACCATTTTTCCACTTTTTGTTCAAAACACTCAACCAATTACGACCCAATAATGGTCTGAATGGAGACTCAGATCTAATGATTACTAACGGTAAAACAAATACATTTGACATATATGAAACATGGACGTCAATTTGACCCAAAACTAAGACTTTTTGACCAGTTAATACACGTAACTTAAAATTCACTTTAATTAGGACCAAATTGTAAAATAATTTATTATAATCATTCTCGTGCATTACCGAGCGGACTGCACCAGAGTCAACTTCCATGTTTACGGCATGATAATCTAGAAAGATCCTTACCCTTAGACTATCACTGAAGTTCGTTTGCAAAGATTTCAACTTACAATCTTCATTATCAGTATTTTCTTCATTTAACAAGCCTAATTCAAATTCCTCGACACTTGAGTCTGTATTCAGCGGTTCATCTTGATCCTCTTCGTGAACATCAAATACTCTGTTTCGGCACATGGGAGACTTCCCAGTGTGACCCATTTCACCACAAGCATAACATTTCCATGACACAGCTGGACAGTTTTTATTTTCATGGTGAAAACGACAACACCGCTTACAACTCTCTGAACGTCGACTTGAACTCATTCCTGAAGTACTATTTCTAAAATTACCTCGATAAGTAGGGTTCGACTGAGACTGCTCTCTATATTGACTTCTTTGGTTACTGGTACTAGTACTAGGACCACTTCTAGATCCATAATTCCCTTTTTTTGATTTGTATTGTGACTTGTAAAATGCTGATTTTTCTCCAACTTTATTAACTTGAGCTTCTGAAAAGCCCATGACTTTTATTTGCCCTTCGGCCAATTCCATGCCCACTGCTGTGGTGAAAGCGTCCTCAAATGTAAGACCATCTACTGTTAATAAGCGGCGTTTAATTCCATCAGATCTTAAGCCACATACTAATCTGTCTCTTAACGAATCATTTAAAAACACACCAAAGTTACAAAACTTGGCCAAATTCTTCAACCTAGCTGAAAAAGCTTTGATATCTTCATGGGGATCTTGAAAAGCAGTATGAAAGCGATATCTCTCAGCAATCACTAACCTTTTTGGACTGTAATGCTTCTTTAGTTCTTGTACTAAATCGACATGGGATTTAGAACTTGGTAATTCTGGAGCGAGTAGATCTTTCAATACTCCATAAGCTTCACCACCAATCAAAGTAAGAAGCAATGAAACCTTCTTGACTTCTAATGTTATATCGTTACACTCAAATAACTGCTCCATTCTTTCCAAATAGGACGTGATATCAGAATCTTTTGTATTAAACGCCTCGATACTCCCTATTAAAGCCATTATAACTCTTTTCAAATAACTTTATGAACTCACTAACGGGATTTACGCGTAACTTCAACTTAAAACAAACTTAATAATTATAACTAACAATAACGTATTACATAAAAGAATATTGAACTGGACTGATCACTGACATACTCATGTCAAACATAATATATATTATATCACCATAGCTTTTTGGATGATCACTGACATACTCATGTCAAACATAATATATATTATATCACCATAGCTTTTTGGAGTGTCCAGTGTTCAGTACTAGTTTATAGTGACCTATGTTCAAACACTGCACCAGGAAAAATACATATATTTATGTATATGTATTACTATACCCAAGATACTTTGGAACCGCCTGCAACATAGCTGCTAAATCAAAAGTTACCAACTTTCAGTAACCTGTGTTGGCGCTAACTAAGTCGATCAGTTAGGCTAAATTCAGACGGACCTCAGCGACGCGTCACGAAAAACTTCATAAATGTGGTTGTTAGGCTGCTTTTATGCACGCGTTTGTTGTCGCCTGTCGCGTGGCCACAAAATACGCGGCGTTCTCCAAACGAATTGCTTTGTATGTACCATTTTATGCATCAACGTCGGTGAGCCGCTCGGTGCCTGTGTCGCGGCGTTCTCAAATTCTGTCGCCTGGAATTAGAGAACGCGTCGCGACAAGCGTTTTATAAATACGTTGAATTAAATTGGTGCTTTTATGCAACGCATTTATTGTCGCTGATGCTTCGGGATTCTTGCACTATTTATTGGGTGAACACTCCAACGTCTCTGGCGTCTCTTTTTAATTATATGCTTGTATACCAAATATATAAAACACGGGTCCATTTTTCAATCAATACACACTTTCATGTTGCACAGTACGATGGCCGCTGATAATAAATTTTATTTGAAAGCGGCACGCGGCAAAAAAACGCTAAACAAAAGTTCCATTTTGTTTCATCTACAAAAGCCGCGTTTTTATGTCGCCACGCGACAGGCGACAAAAAACGCGTGCATAAAAGCAACCTTAGTGGACGAACGACTTCTTGTAGTTGTTCTCAGCGACGGTCGCTACCTGTGGACGGTATCACCCACAAAATTGTCGTTGTTTGTGGTTCAATGCAAAACGCATGGACGACAGATCGCCTTCGCAATGCGACAACTGGCCACTCCTCGTTTCTCCATACTGAAACTGATGAACACTACCGAACACCATTATCGTTAATTGAAGTCGTCTTCAACGACAGATGACGACAACAAAAACACAAACCAGTCGCGTCGCTGTGGTCCGTCTGAGTTTAACCACAACCACATTTATGAAGTTGTCGTGACGCGTCGCTGTGGTCCGTCTGGGTTCACCCTTACTTGTGAGGTCGACTGTGATCTTGAAATTATCTACATGAGTTGTTCCCAACAGTGGCACCGTGACTTGAGTTGTGTTAAAATGTGTAGATCAGTATCTTATTTCAACTAGTTTTATTTCAATTGTTATAGTTCAATAAGTCAAATGAACCAATTGAATAGTATACTGAGGCATTTTGAAGGCAATAGAGGAGTTCAGTCTAAGGTCAGTGTGGCCAACAAAAAATAGTTTTTTCTAACAAAAATGACAGTTAAAGTCTACCCTTCAAAACATGAGATTTTTGCATGTTTTTCATCATTGCGAACATCTATTCTGCTTAATTAAAATAATGAATACACCCCCGAAGCGTGAATCTTGAAATTTAAAATGACTTTCCAGCTGAATACTCAACATATCGGTGGCCAATAATTCTAGGAACTCTTGGCATGTCATCATTTCATTTCTGTTATCTGTCGCTAGTTATGTCAGATGTCAGTGGAAAAAGTAATTAGAAGAATAGAGATACAACTAACTAGAAATGCTACTAAAATCTAATCAAAAATGGACATACACAATTAAACAAATATCAACAAAAGTAAATATAATATAACTGACATTTGACATAACCAATGACAGAAAAACAGAAGTGAAATGATGACTTGCCAAGAGTTCCTAGAATTATTGGCCACCGATATGTTGAGTATTCAGCTAAAAAGTTATTTCAAATTTCAAGATATACGCTTCGGGGGTGTATTCATAATTTTAATTAAGCAATATAGATGTTCGCAATGATGGAAAATATGCAAAAATCTCTACCTTTTGAAGGGTAGACCTTAACTGTCATTCTTGTCAGAAAAAACCACTTCTGTTGGCAATACTGACCTTATATAGGCTGAACTCCTCTAATCGAAAAGACAGTTTAATTGAATCATTTATAAAAAATATCTCCTCGCCATTGGGCAGCTTTACCATCAATGGATTAAGAATCTTTCTTTTTTGCATTGACTTTAGAAAGAGTAACTGAATGCAATAATTTAAGTTGAAATGAAAAGAAAAGTTATAGGGTGAGTAGGTCGAGAATTTATACAGGGTGTTTCTAAATTCATGCGACAAAATTCAGGAGAGATTGCTCGTATGAAATTGAGATGGGTCTTTCCTATAATAAAATTTCACCAGCTCACCCCTTTCCGAGATATCACCCTTAAAAGGTGGTGAAAAAATTGAGTTTTTTTTTTCTAAAATTTCAGTAAAGCTAAACTTGGAACTCTGTAATTTTCGTGCATTCACAGCATTTATTATGAATCGTAAAGCATCTTACACCTTAATCCTAATTTCATACGAGTAATCACCTCCTGAATTTTGTGGCATGAATTTAGGCACACCCTGGAGCTATCCAGTTCATAGTGGAAGTAGCTACGGCCAATGTAAAGGATTGAATCCGTTTTACTTACCTCTCCACCTAAAATAGCTTCAGTATACGTTGGGTACATTGTATTCTCGTAAACTGTCTTCCATTTGTGATAAGTCCAGTACTCTCCCCAAAAACCATGGTCTAAATACCATCTATCTTTGGTTGAAATAATCACTTTGTAGCCTAAGCTCAACAGCTGAGTTATTAGATCATTTTCACTTTCTGTTACCCAGGTTTGTATAATATATCTGAAAATTGAGAAGAGGTGAAAATAAATAGATAAATAGGAGTGCGGGAAGGGAATATTTACCAGCCATCAGGTTTTTTTTTGAAGACCGGGAGAAGAATTGTCGGGTAAGTAACTATATACAGTGTGGAAACCACTTATGGAATAAAATTAAATTAAATTAAATTAAATTAAAAATCATTATTTTAGAAAATTATAAAAAATGCCGAGACATGTCAACTTTTGAATTGAGTTGTGCGTTATGAAAACATAAATTCAAATGTACAGGGTGATTCACGCAAGTATGCCATAGTCGGTGTTTTTTTTAATGAAACACCCTGTATATTTGCATATTTTTGAATTCCTCTCAATGGACCGATTCCAACAAACTAGATAATGTATGGTAAATTATGAATTATACAGGGTGAAATTTTAAAATTAATAATTTATCACACTTGAAATATTGGTACTTTTTTTAAATTAGCTAAATACGGATTTATCAAAAATCTAAACTAACTAATTATTATACGTATTTGGATATTGAACAAAACCTGCTACGCCCATGAATTTTATCATAAATACCTAAAAATTGCCTAAAAATGCCAATAATTAGACAAAATCGGTAAATAATGTGGATTGTTTTAAATCGGTAAATAATTTGGATTGTTTTCTATTCTGTCAGTTGTTGATGTGTTGACAGTTTATACTGGAAAAGTAAAATCTTTGTCAAACACTCTTTCCTTGTCGACACAACAATGAAATATTTAACTGAGACTCACCGAATTGAGATCTTAATGATGATAAAGGGTAAACTTATTTAATCACAGGTATCCCGAATTGCCTAATATTTCACAAATTACTGTGTCTAAAATTCATGCACAATCCAGAGAACTTGGACATGTCAAACCATTGGAAAGAAAACTACACTTCGTTGAAGATGATGTGAGAGTGGATATTTTGTTAATTGTCGAAGAGAATACAACTTCAAGTACACGTCAAATTGCCCGTGAAAATAATGTTAGTCATACAACTGTTCTAAGATATCTACATAAAGAAAAACTTCATCCCTACAAATAAACTTTTGTGTAGGAGTTAACAGAAGACGATCCATATCGTAGAATGGATTTCTGCGAAAGATCGATGAATAAGCTGAACAGAAATGAGATAGCTCTTGGTACCAATCCTTTTTTCTGACAAATCAACATTCACATTGAATGGAGAGGTAAACCGACAGAACTGTAGATATTGGTCAGCATAGAATCCTAATTGGATGCGTGAGAAACATACTCAGTACCCTCAAAAGGTGAACGTTTGGGCCGGTATCATAGGCGACCATATTATTGGTCGTATATTTATAGATGGAAATTTGACAGCTGAAAAATATTTAAATATGCTAAGAAATGAATTGGACGGATTGGATGGATTGGACGAAGAGGTACTATAGAGTGGCCAGCTAGATTGCCAGACCTTACGCCGTTAGATTTTTTTCTGTGGGGTTATCTCAAGAACAAAGTATATGCAACATAACCAACTAGCATTGTAGACCTCAAAGACAGGATAACTACAGAAATACGGAATATTTCACCTCAAACTTTCAACAAAGTCAAGGAGGAGTTCTATAGGAGACCGTGCTATTGCCAACAACTAGGTGAAGAACATTTTGAGCAGTTATTTCAATGTATTAAAATCAAAAACATCAGGTATTTCATGTATGTGTTTAATGACGGTAAAAATAAAAATTTCACCCTGTATAATTCATAATTGACCATACATTATTGAGTTTGTTGGAATCGGTTCATTAAAAGAATTTCAAAAATATGCAAATATACAGGGTGTTTCATTAAAAAAAAGGTAGAACGTGTCGCGGGACACACGGTAGGAACTTTAGTTCCTTTTAAGCAAAAGTTATGTAATACATCTGACGTTATAGATAAAAAATTTGCATATTCTTTGGTGGTTGAGTAGTAAGGACACCAGACTCTCACGCGGTAGACCCGGGTTCGATTCCCCGCGAGGAATTTTTTTTTATTCTTAATTTTATTTTTAAATAATCATTCTGCTTGATATTAATAACGAAAACAGGTAGACGTTTGAAATATTTAGCAGAATATTCATTATTATAGATAATGGTACGGTACCCTCCATGAGGGAGTCCGACTGGCAACATCTACTTATAACAGCATCGTATATTTAAAAAAGGAAACCGTAGCATTATACAAATTGGACATTCGTTTACCACAAAATTAGTGGAAACATAAAATTGAATTGTTAAATTTTTAATTTGAAGTTATATTACAGTTTATAGAAATTTTTATTTTCTAGATTTTTTCCCAAGGGGGTCGTAGAAAAAATATGCTGCTCGGCTCGTGTGGATTGTCCATATCGCACTTGAACGATTGAGCACTCCGCCTGCGGCGTCGTGCTCCATCTTCGTCCTCGTGCGATATGGCCATCAGAACCACACTAGTTGCACAAACTACAATTTCTTTCAAAATATGCCCTTTT
>CAJUYH010006311.1:0-20474 GCA_910591685.1 Galerucella tenella | reverse complement strand
CTTGAGTTGTCCAGGACAAGGCTCGCCTGCACATTTAGTAGTAGTAGACCCAGTATGTATGTATTCAAAATAACTAACTCCTTAAAAATCCCAAAATATACCGGGTGTATATTAAAAATAAACCGTATAATATTTACAAAAGATGTACATCAGATGCATTTTGCCCCATTGCACTTACCTGCAAAATTTTATAAATATCATCCTTTTCGTTTAAAATATATTTACTTTGTTCCATACTTTATCTCAGCCCTGCATAATAAGTCCAATTATAATAGAAGTTCTAATCTTTTTTAATGGTAATTTTGAAACCGAATTTTTTCATCTTGCTTAAACAACATCAACCTATATTACATATTATGGTGAGTTCATGAAGAATGCTTACTTAATCGTAATTTTGCCCTTGTCCTTTCCTCAACTTACAACTACAAGAATTTTGGTTGTTGTAAGTGGTCTATATCAATATAAAGTTCATGTTTCTAAATTTTATCAGTTATCTGTCGTCGAACTGAGAGCAATATTATCATATGTTTCAACATTCAACACAGTACAAAATAAGATAACACAGCCTGGTTGAGTGCTTCCGAGGCACAGACATATAAAAAACAATAGACAGAGTTGTTTACAAAATGTGTATGTGCCAACATTAATTCTTACTTTACTACAAATTATCTTGTAGTAACGCAGCGCTGCCAGATGAATAGTATAAAATTACTTTTAATACTTCATGTTTGATACTATTATTTAATATTTCTCTACAAACAGAATATATTTTTGCATACATATATTTTTGCATGGAAATATGTGTGGAAATTTGTTATTTGTTGAGTTTGAATCTCTTAAATTTGATTTTACATACAAGGTAGTATGGTATAATTTTCCGCTCATCTTTTAAAATTTTGCGAAGTCCGGCAACGCCGCTAGCAAAATACCCCAACAAGCAGCCGCCATATTCCAATATCATTTCATTGATATTTAAAGTGGCGAGTACTGTGTTTTTGATTTATTTGCGTGGATTTCACCTAATTTAGTATTTACTAGTGAAGCAGAGGTCTTAAAAAATTAAAACTATGGTGAGACAGTGTGTGGTGTGTCGGAAAATCGACTATTTGAACCCTAACCTATCTTTTCACTGGTAAGTTGTAGTAAATAAGTTAGTCATAGGCGGGTATGTGAATCCTTTTTTCACACAATCTGAATTGGCATGATAAGGAGAAAATTGGGTGAAATTACCACTCACATACTTACACATATTTAAGCAGATTGTAGAAAATAAACATAAGATGCTGCACATACCTATATATAAAAAAAATGTCTATGATGCTTACCTATAGGAAGCATTAGACAAGTAGTTCAGGAATTTGTATAGACTGAGAGTTTTGAGGTATTAAAAACTTCATGTAAGGCTTGCTTTGATAGGCGACTACTTACTGTACCTAATAGGTTGCTGTTGCATTTTGTATAGGTGTATGTAATTTTATTCCTAGCTATAATTTACAATTTACTGGTGATTTTACCTCATATCACAATACCTCTACTACAACATTATCTTCAGAAATCCTAGTTAGTAGTAAAAAATAGGTAAACAGCTAGCCACTGCTGTGTACCTATAATTTTCCAATGATTTCTTCTAGTTTTCCGGTAAGCCAAGCTCGAAGAAATACCTGGATGGAAATACTTGGATTCCAACCAGATAAAAAATTACCAAAGAGGCCAGAAGTATGTTCTGATCATTTTGAAGGAAATGATTTTACACAAAGGACCAATGGAACAAAAATGTTAAGGAGAGATGCAGTTCCTTATTTCGCAATCAATGACTTAACTTTGACGATGTAACTACTTGTAAAATAAATATGTATTATTTTTATTTTATAAACCTCACAAGAATTTGTATTTCCTAGAAGAGCAAAATTAATATAAACTACAATATACATTACTTTTACTGACAATTTTGAAGTTGTTTTAAAAAATGAAAATGTGTAATATTCTCCTTTGAGCAGTAAATATTTCAATGTGATAGTTAGATAAATTGAATTTTTTTATCAGTAGTAACAAATTTTGATATTTATACTAATTTTTGTTGCACAGTTGTTAATTAAGTTTTAATTTTAAAAATCTAAAATATTGTGAAAAAATTCCCGAATTAAGTCTATTCAATCATTCGCCCCCGTTATTTCTCCGTCTATGGTGTTTATCTGTCGGCCGCCATATTCCAGCAATGGTCATATGCTTTGCCTCTTCACCGCCCCTGATCATAACAATGTTGGAGTATAAACATTTCGTATTTTATGAATGAATAGCTCTGTCTATTGTTTTTTATATGTCTGTGTTCCGAGGTCATGACCATAGGTAATATAACACTGGTTATGACTGGGAACTACCATAGAAGAATACGTTCTGATTAAAACAACTTCAATTATTGGGGGGGGTCGCGGATCATCTGTAGGGGGGTCGCAAGAGGTCGAGAAAACATCAGTTTTTTTATACAACATATAATTTGTGAGACTTAAATAAAAAGTCGATAAGAGTTAAAATTATTATATTTAACAAAATTTCCATATAATCAATCATACAAGTCAGAAAAATGCTAGTTTAAAATATGTTGGGTATTACAAAAAAAATTAATATTAAAAATGTGTTTAAATAGAAAATCATTACATCTGTGCTTGCTTATCTTCATTCATTTTAATGTGAAGGTTGCGCTTGAGTTTGTTTAATTGATCGTGGATCCGTTTTGGCCACATTAGGTATGAGATCGTTTTCCAAATTTAAGCGATTTCTTAGTTTACATTTTATTCGCGCCATTGATGAAAATGCCAACTCGCACAAGTACGAGGTAGAAAATGGAATCAAACACTTCAAAGCCTCGGTCGTTAATTCCGGGTATTCTGTTTTTCTTTTCAACCAAAACGTATCCAAATTTTCAGACTTGAATTCCAAGTGTAACATCCCATCGGCAGATAGTTCCAGCAGATTCTCTTTGAGCTTAGTTGCTAAATGTGCCTCGTTTGTAGCTGCGTTTAAAAACGGGTTTAAGATCCATCTTTGCCCAGTGTTATCCGATATCTCTTGCAGTGAGGAGTAATGACACAATTCATTCTTCAAATTATGTAACATTATTTTTATACCAGATATACAGTGTGACCCATTTTTAATGGAAACACCACCCTAAAATTTGAAGTTGTAAACAGATTTCAATAATCTTTTTTTGAAATGTCAAGTACTAAAAGGTCTACCTTGGGACAAAATTTGAAATGTTTATTCCAATTTTCAGGGCATACTACGATATTTTTTCTTAGTCGAAAGTCGAGATTTTTTATTAGCGATTTTTTTTAATGACAAAATCACTACGCCACTAGATTTAGAGTGTCTCTAAACAGGTGTGACCAAAATTTCATGGAAAAATATGTATTAATAACAAAGTTATGACAACTCAAAAATTCGAAAACTCACACAGCTAAGAGACACAAAAAAACACCCTGTATCAAATTGAGTTGACAAAATAGAACAAATCGTATCGGATTTATGAGGTTATGGTTTTTGTTTATCATTGTGCTTATTGTTTAGATGGTGTTTAGTTTGTTTTGTGGTTTGCGTTTAAAATATGCAAATGGTAGGGTTGTTTGATTTTTTTTTAATTAATAAAAACTCACACAGCTAACAGACACAAAAAACACCCTATATCAACAGATATAGCCATGAGAATATTTTTTTATGATTTCAACAATAAAGTGCCGTCAAATGAAAAAAAAAACAAATAGCGTTAATTTTTTTAAAGAAAATAACGGAATTACATTCACACAATTCAACTAATAATGAAAGAAACATTTTTAATTAACGTAACTATGAAAACTAATTTTTGAAATGTTTCGATTCAGTGCTACAATTAATTCAAACTCATATTCTAGAAGCCCCTACTAATTCACCACGTATTTCGATACATTTGTCGTAGCGCTTACGAATGTTTCTGATTACGTTCCTTAGTTCTTGTGGGGTAATATCTGCACATACCTGTCGAATTCTTGCACAAAGTTCATTTCTATCTCTTGAGCGGTTTTTGAAAACCTTTCGTGTCCCCAGAGAAAAAAGTCCAAAACTGTGAAGTCTGGTGATCTGGGTGGCCACTACATAAACGGACTACCACGGCCTATCCATCGGTTTGGAAAATGTTCGTTAAGCCATTGCCTCACAGCTCTGGCAAAATGAACTGAACAGGAACACCCATCTAACTGGACAATTAAATTTTATTGTTCATTGATTAACGCTATTTGTCTTTTTTTTTCATCTGGCGGCACTTTATTGTTGAAATCATAAAAAAATATTCTCATGGCTATATCTGTTTTTGTGACTGTTAGCTGTGTGAGTTTTCGAATTTTTGTGTTGTCATAACTTTGTTATTAATGGATATTTTTTCATGAAATTTTGGTCACACCTGTTTAGAGGCACTCTGAATCCAGTGGCGTAGTGATTTTTTCAATAAAAAAATCGCTAATAAAAAATCTCGATTTTCGACTAAGAAAAAATATAGTAGTATGCCCTAAAATTTGAATAAACATTTCAAATTTTGTCCCAAGGTAGACCTTTTAGTACTTGACATTTCAAAAAAAAAATATTGAAATCTGTTAACAACTTCAAATTTTAGGGGGGTGTTTCCATTAAAAATGGGTTGATATTGTTGATCTCGCTTCCGACTTCTTCATGAAAGACTGTGTGGACGAAAATGAATCAAAGTTGTTTTGATTTATAGATGATGACCACAATTCAAATTTTATTATAAAGCCATGGAGTTTGTCTTTTGCTGTAATGACATTTTCATCACGCCCTTAATTATATGTTTATATCAGATTGCAAAAAACACAAACGCATACATTTTTTGTAAGTATTACATATTTTTAACATGGAAAAAAGGTTTGAGAGGTCTTGAAATATTTTTTGATACTAGGGGGGTCGTGTCATGAAGGTTGAAAAACACTGCTTTAATGATTATGGTTGCTATGTGAAGTATGTAGTATGAAGTACGCAACCCAAGTACTGGCCACACGTATAAATTTTGTATAAGTCAATAGAAATACGAATATAATTTGCTTTCTTGGTTATAATTTCTAGCCTGTTCACTCTATTCTCTAGTTTCATTTCTGAGGTTTAGTTATTCAAACTTTCTCACAGTGTGAGGTATTTCGACAATTCTCGCGGGGCTTGGTAGGTGCTAAGGTGCTGAAAACAATGTCAAATCGAAATTGGTTACCCTAGCAAGAATGTATTTCTTATGGAGATGTCGAGAGGTCTTCCTTCTGTGTGAGAAAGTTTTTCAGTGCTGACGCTAAATAAGGACTTTTGTAAACAACATAAAATAACATACCAAGAGAGTTAGTAATTTGGAATGAATTCAATAGTTCAATATAATTTTTTTTTCAGTGCTTGGATCCTTCGATTATTATTTTCAATCGCAAGTTCTTTCATGCAATAATAACGTATACAGGGTGTCTCCATTTAGAGATTATGACGTGATCGTTTATTCTGTTACATGGCAACACTGTCATTTTGATGGCTGTTTTTATAGAATGTGTAAGAATTCCAAATATCGTATTCCGTTAAGAGTTTCGTCAAAGGATATTGGTCCTTTACCTAACTTGATTTCTGACAATCCCTGCCGAAACATAAACTAGTAGGTCTGGAGGCCAGGTTCTAGCAAGTTTTCTTATGGTGAAAAACTGATTTGTATGATGTATGGTACGTTCTTTGTATGACGCCGTAGCTTGATGGATTTCATCTCTGATGAAAGGAATCTTTAGGTCGTCATGTAGTGTTTGATTACAGACATACCATGGTGCATCCGCTATAGACCTTAGCAGCTTTGACTGAAATCTTTGGATGTTGTTAAGCGACGTTGGTTTTGCACACCTCCCTTAGATGGAGTCCATACGACAAGATAGGTTTGAGCATCGTTTGATATAGCAGGATTTTATTGTGGGGAGAGAATTTTGATCGTCGACCTAGAAGCCAGTACATCTGTCGGAACTAAATGTCAAGCTGCTGTCGTTTCAGTTTAATGTGTTCCTTCCATGTTAGACGTTGGTCCAGATGGATACCAAGATATTTTGTCTTTGATGCTGTAGGTATACATACGTTATCCATCCTTATAGGTGGGAATGTGTTATAACGCGTGGTAAATGTTACTTGAGTGATTTTGTCTTGTTCATTTTAGTTCGCCATTGTGTATACCATACATTGAGTACGTTGAGGTGGTTTTACATACTTTGAGAAGCTGTTGTAGGGTCTTCATCTACTGAAAGTATCGCCACATCGTCGGCAAAGGAGTTCTTTATACATACATTTTCACCTGTTGATAAAAAATATAGTCATATTATCTAATCAAAATGTTTTCACTACCTTACAGCACATGCTGAGCCTCTTCAAAATTATTTACTCAATTCTATTTCTCAACTATCGCAAGCTATCATATGGTTTCTTTCTGTGTGTCATTTAAGTACCTACATGAAAAAAAAAATATTATTTTATTGTGTTGTTTTTAAGAATGAATAAAAATATATAAACTGGATAATTTTTGCATTATTTTTCCCACTTCAGGCATTATATAGTCAATTTTTTGACATTTCATTGAATTTAATCTCACTATTTGATTGTTATTATAGTAGTATCAAAAAACTGTTGTTGTTTTGTAATAAAAGTAAAATCGCAGTTATTTTGAATATGCCAAAAACTGTAAAATTACAGATATCTTTTTTTTCGGCTGTTACCGAAGATCACAACCATCTCAAAGGTGTTAGAGCTACTGCTCAGACTCTCAAGGTGGCGCCACCAGTACAATTAATTCGCTACATCAAGCGCCGCGGATCAGATGCATATCTTCAAGTATGTTATCTCTGAACCATGAACGATTCTTGCTATGAACGCAGAAACAGAATACACAATTTCTTGACCATATTGCTGTATGTTATAACCATGTCATTCCGAGAGTAGCAAACTTCCATATTCTAGAGTAAAACAGCTAGTTCGCCGCCTCTCAACCAGTAATCGGCCTCTTGCCTCTACGCCCTTTGCCCACACTTTTTATGAGTGAAAAGAGCGAAATTATAAAAAAATATCCCCCTCTTCCCACTAACAACCCATACATGCCAGTCTTACTACTGGTTGGAGGCTACGAACTGGATGGTTTGTATATAATTTTTCGATATTTATTCGAATATAACGAATAATTTAGTGAATAATTTTACCGATTTCAATCTTATGTATCGACTATTATGTGTTTCACATGCACTAGTAGCTTCCCAACTGCGCCAATCAGCTCACATTTAGTTACATCGAATAGAAGGTTAAAGGCTGCTTGGACGCATGCGCACCTCAACTACTAAATTTGACGTGGTGGAGGAATCTGTCGGGAAAATAAGCTCTCGTCACGGATCTATTTTTTTTTGTTTTTTATTTCTTATTTTCTGATATATTTATACATAGTTACACTTTGATCAACCGGGTTGGGCCCTGGGTTTTCTTTTTTTAGTTTTCTATTTCTTATTTTCTGATATTTACATATTTACTTCAATATTGTTATGTTACTACTAAATTTGGCAACGTTGGAATCTGTCGGGAAAATAAGCTCTCCTAACAAATCGATGCGAACAACGAAAACCAAATTGGATCAAAGGAAAATAAGGCACGAAACTACGGAACCACGAGTTTCACCCTTACAAAAAATGCTGTGTCGTGATTCAAGCGACTTATTTCGGTGTAACGAATCAATTTATTGAAAAAGAGACTGGTATAGTTCAAGAATGCATACATCAAATCCATAAAATAGGTCCGTGGAGTAAACCATGCTCTTCTTCCATATGGGTAGTAGCAGGACAATGGATATGCTAGGATTAGCAAAAAAAACTATAGTAGATCAATATCCCCTACCTTACACTACCAAATTACTAAACACACCCTTATTTTTGCTTACACTAAATCTACTTCTTGGGTAAAACCACAGAAAGCAGTCAGTAAATAGATTTCTAGTAGACAACATGTATTTTTATTTTCGGGAATATTTAAATTTGGAACTGTGACTTATTTTATGTATATAAACTCATGGAATCATAATTGTCAAGTCTCAATAACAGACTATGATGATTGTGCTGTCTACACCTCTTTTATTTAATGCTCTTTTGACAGCCTCATATGGAGTATTGTCAGATACTTCTTCCATGTCCAAAAACGCACACAGATACTAGTTTTTCTTTGTTATCAGTCAGTCTCCATAAATCTTTCTACCTGATAAGCATGCTGATGTGTGTGGAGAGGCACTCCAGGATGGCCATTCCAATATATAACTATCAATATACAGCTTTCTCAATCGAAAAAAATCCAATACAAATTTCTAGGAATTTTCAATGATGATGAATTGAAATTTAACCAGCATATTCCATCATTTACAAAAAAATTGACATTACGATGTTATGCACTTTAAATTATATCTAATGATCTTAGTTAGTTCATTCTGAACAAAAATGGCAAATCATTATTTGATAAAGCCACACTTGATTTATGGTGTTGCCTTCTGGGAATTCTATAGTCAACATCCCTTTCAATCTGTATTTGTTTTGCAACAGTCAGCAGTTGGATATCTATGCAGAAGAGGCATGATTCATGTAGGTAGACAATCATTTACTTATAAGAGAAAAAATTCTTACTCTCACTTCTCCCTTGTAATTCCATTTTGGAAACTGTTGGCCTATTATAGAAAAATAGATAATATGTTACACATTACCGTTGAATGATAAGTAGAAAGAAGCGCGACCTTATGGAACTATTTGTAGCCGAAAATCCCTCTAATAATTGGATGGCGCTGTCGATTGCATATCTAAAATCCCTCTTATTTTTGCCAGTCGACGTCTAGATCTCGTTGTTGTTACTTCGCGTTAGCTGTTCTGTACACCGTGTACGCTGTGCTGATTAAGTACGTAATAATTATTCATTGAACGATTTTATTTATTAGTTTTTCACTGACGATTCGTATTTTATTTTGTTTACTTATTGGTGTTTACCATTCGTTGAACTAGCAGAATTATGTCTGGAAAATATTCGGTCAAATGCAGTTATATTAACTGTAGCAATGTAAAGGAAAAGAAAGAAACTGAGGGATCTGTATCATTTTTTAAATTCCCAATAAAAGACAGTAACCGATTAAAAGAATGGGTAAAGCGTTCAGGAAATATCGAATTGGATTGTAACTACCCTGAGGAATTGAAAAATAAGAAAATTTGTGAAAAACATTTTATCACTAGTGATTTATCGTGTTCAGCAAAAACACGAAAACAGCTGCAAAAATATGCACTTCCTGTGCCATATGTATCAGGTGAGTATTTTGTTATTATTCATTTTAATCTTTAAGTTTAATTTCGTTTTTATTTTCGGTAACAATAATTCAAACCTTCTGGGTTTGAAATATATTCGTAATGTTAGTTTATTTATATTTGTATTAGTCTTTTTGTTTTCTATTATTTTCACATATTCTTTACCAAAATGCATTAATAAGCTAAACAGCTCAAGGGTTTTAGAGAAAGAAAAAGAAGAAGAAGATCGTAATTCTTTTCTAAATAGACTTTTATTACCGTTGATTGGCATTAGACGTTTGACCGATTTATTTAAGTACTTGTATCATTACTTGTTTTATTGTTACAGAATCAACTGCTCCAAAAAAAAATCGTTTACAGCAGAAAGAAAACCAAATAGAAGTTGAACGAGAGGTGTTAAACGATAATCCGTCAACTTCGACCAGTCCACCTGTTCTAAAAACACATGGAAGGAAAAGGAAACACCAACCTGAAACTGATGATTATTTACATTATTCGTCATCGGAGCATTCTTCCAATATAATAATAATTCTTTATAATAAACTTTTTTGAAAAATTTCTGCTACTAAGAAATCCGTGCTAAATAATGATTTTTAAAAAAATTCATTTACTCACTGCCAGATGTTACAATGATTGCTGAAAATTTTACATTGTACACTCTCTACAATATTTTGAAACGTTAACTTTGTTGGTTAACATTTCAGATATAAAAAATGTGCAATTATCACTTCGGAATTTAGATTTTTGGTGGAATAGTATATATATATATATTTCCTTAAATTATTTCATTCAAATATTTAATAAATTATTTCACTTTTGTGATTTGTGGTGGAATAAACTAGTAGACCAAAAATCAATATTCTACAGGTATTTTACCGCGAAATTTAAAATTTCGAATGGTCTTTAAATAAGGATGAGAAAGGTACCGGCAGGGCTTCTCTCATCGTCTGTTGACATAAAAAGTTTGGAACTGTGCAGTAATCCATTGATTAAATTTTTTCTACCTGTTTAAAAACAAAAGATGCCGTTTTACCTTAAGAATCTGGATTACTGGTATGTTTTTTTTACATATAATTGCCACCTATATAAAATTTCATAGTGGAAGATTTATATTTACTGAGTACCTATTTTTCTGAACAAAATGACTACCCATTTCTGGAAGCCACATGGTTATACCCTTTCTCTTATATTCAGCAAATTTAACATTAGATATTTCTATTTAAATTTGATTGCTTCGTATTTTTTTCTATAAATCAGATATTTATCCAGGATGAATCCTTAAGGTAAATTACTGAATTGTATTTATTGAGCTGGACAGATATCCTCATGCTAAAATTTTTTTGTTATTTTTTTTACTTATACCGGTATAATTATTATAGCACAGTTTCCTGGAACACAGTTCTGGAGATACAGTTCCTGGGAAGAATAGTTCCTGGGATTAACAGTTCCTGAGATACAAGTTCCTTGGTGACAAACCTTGAAAAATTTCCTATGGCTACAGTTCCTTGAAGACATACAGTTTCCTGCATAAAGTTTCCTGGGATACAATTTCCCGAAGCTACAGTTTCCTGGAATGGAATTTTCTAAGGATACAGTTCCTTGGAGTACATCAGGCCTTTGGATGACGAATGTTCACAAAGAGATTTTTCAAAGTTTAAATATGTAAAGTATAAAGTTGGGCTTCATCTTCATAAACATATGTATTAGTGCTAAGTATTTTTTGTTGTTGTATTTGCTACTAACCCTTTTTCTTTCAAATAATGTAAATTTCATTAATGTAATTATATTCATTTTTTTTACTCAGTTAGTTTTATTTATTATACAAAAACTTTAAGTTCTTTTCTTTTTAAACAAATAAAAGTTAGCTGACCATTAAATTTGATTTTCTTTCTAATTTTCTTTTAGGAAAGAAAATTAGTGGCGCCCTACAATTATTACTTTTTCTAGTTTTGCTTAAGTAAATTATTTTCTTTATATTAATAAGGTAACAAGGCCCTGCGAACTGGCTAAGGTTACCTCCAAATTTATTGGTTAGTTAGGCAAGAACCTACATTATTCACTTAAATTTTTTTTTACGTCATTCAACATCATAATTTCATCAGCGAAATTGAGCAACTTTTGTTTCATTGGCGCTCAACTTTAAATAGTGTAAAAAACAACAAAAGGGTTTCAATTTTCAATTTCATTTTGGTTCTTTTTTTAAATTTCTCGGTGATGTTTCAAAAAAACTGAAGTCAGATTGAAAACATATTACTTTTCTGGATTACCCTGTATATCTGAATTAAACAAACTTTTCCTTTTTAGGTACATGGTAGCTTATTTAATGTAAATATATACTGAGGAAGTTATTTATTTTTTGCTGAAACTAATTAAAAATTCGCAATATAATGCCTATAAAGCTATTGTATATCTATATAATTTGTGCAAATTGATAAAAATTTAACAAAACAAAAATAAAGAATTTCAAAGATCAGTACCTACAATAATTCATATTTTACTTTTGTCCGCATCCATACAAAATAGACACCACCAGTAGAAGATTGTTTTCTGAATATTGTAAATAGGTCTAACCGCACAACAATTACCTGTTGTTTCCTATCAACGCGATGACCGAAGTGGCTTGTTTTCGTTTCTCGCGCTAGAGGCGCATCATTACGGCAACTGAGCTTTACAATAATAGTGGGGGATCATGAACATTTTAAAGCATGGGATCGCGTCTCTTGTTATTTTTCACTCAACGACATCACTTAACCCTCCAGAACTAACGTGCCGTAAAATGACAGGTTTACTAACGTCGGTCCGTAAGACCGTTAGGATATATTTTATTCCATACAAAGTAAGGTGTTTGTTAAAAAAGATGAACGGTATATCTTATAATAACTTTTTAAATTATACATATAATGTAAACATAACACAAAAATATTTATCTTGCTAGCAGCTAGATTACATATTTTTAAACGAACTAAAAGCAAAAAACTCAACTTTTATACGTTTATAACGGGTACTTATTCGAAAAATTTTAGTCTTCGGTAATAGTCTGGCTACTGCACTCTTTACATATTGGCGTTAAGTGCTCCAAACACATAAACTTTGGACACTGGTAGCATCGGTATCGAGTTTTTTTTGTTTTTCTTGCTGGGACAGCTCCTGATCTCTCTCATAATATCCTTTAGCCATTTTGGATAATCTACAACAAAATAAAAGGTGTAAAAATATTGCTGAACAACAATTTTCAAAATACAAGTTTACTAACCTCGGTTTCACGGACCGATTTTGCTCCTATCTGAATAACGATGCACTCTATATAAACGCTTTTCACACACTAAACTCGCCTTAGAAGGTACTGTTGAATAGGTACAAAAGATTCAGTTTAGATACTAGCCGCGCCATCTATTATAGAATAAATGTATTATGTTGCTTTTTAGTTATAACCTGTAAATAAATAGTTCAGTTGTGCTTTATCATTCAGTCGATGAAGTCGTTTTATTGCTCAACCTTGAAATCCACTGCTCGTAAAGAATAACAGGTTATGGGCCCAGAAACACGTGGTTTATAAGTGTTAGTTGGTCAATTAAAGTTAATTATTGTCGAAGCGTATATCTAACAATGGCAGTTAATTATTTAACTAGTGTGCCAAAGCTAGTTGGTCGACAAAATTATGGTGACTGGTCGTTTGCAGTAGAAAATGTGTTCGTTTTGGAAGGTTTATCCTAGTGCATTGCAGGCACAGAAGAAGACACAACGTTAATTGCAAAGGCCAAGGCAAAATTAATTTTAACACTTGATCCTTCTTTGTTCGTACATGTAAAAGATGCAGTTACTGCAAAAGACGTATGGACAAAATTAAGAAAACTCTGATGACAATGGTTTTTCAAGGAAGATAGGACTATTAAGAAACCTAATATCTTTAAGGTTAGAAAATTGTGACTCCATGGAATCCTATGTAAATCAAGTCGTCGAAACCTCACAGAAGCTACAGAAAACTGGATTTAACGTTGATGAAGAATGGGTTGGATCCCTGTTACTAGCCGGTTTGACAGACAGATTCGCGCCAATGATAATGGCGGTGGAACATTCTGGAATAAGTATAACCACAGATACTATAAAATCCAAGTTGCTAGACATGTGCTCAGATGACAGTAGTGACAATTCGAACAGAGCTTTAGCTGTTAAAAGTAAACCACAGAACTATAACCGTAATAAAAGTGGTAGCACTGGCGCCGGAGAGACAAGTTCGCAAACGTCAACGTCAGGAATGTCAAACAAGAAAAACAATATCATATATATATCATTTGTTATAAATGCAGACAGCCAGGACACTTTAAGTCCCAGTGTCCAAATAACAAAACTGAATGTGCTCTAAGCGCTGTTTTTATTAACGGAGATTATGTAAACACAGACTGGTATATTGACAGCGGAGCAAGTTTCCACATGACTCCAAGAAAGGATTGGCTAGAAAATGAAAGAATACCTGAAGCAAAAAACATCATTGTGGCAAATAATTCTAAACTAGAAGTCAAGAGCGTTGGAGATGTAAGAATAAAAGCACTTGTGAACAATGAACCAATCCAGATTCTGTTACGAGGAGTACATTATGTCCCAGAATTAACTACAAACTTAATATCAGTTGGACAATTGATAAGCAATAAAAATAAGGTAAAATTCACTACACACTGCTGTGAAATTTACAGTGCTGACAATATTTTAGTGGCAATAGCTGATTTAACAAATAATGTTTATAAGTTGAAAATTGCTAAGCAAAATGTTGCATTGCTGAGTACTCCAGAATCAGTTGATTTATGGCATAGAAGATTGGGACATATTAATTTGAATTATTTAAACAAACTCACTGATGTTGTGAATGGTCTGACAATAGGTAAACAAAGCAATGTTCAAACAACAAAATGTGAAGTATGTTGTGAAGCTAAGCAGACTCGATTGCCTTTTCCTAAACGAGGTATAGTTTGGCAAGTTTATCTGTAGCTACGGGGCGTCGGTAAGAGGGGAGGAAAAACATGGCGTATATCTGTCAAACGTACAAATGGCGTACGGTACCTATTTTACCAAGTAAAACTGAAATTACAAAGGTAACTGACAATACGAACACCACTGGATAAATCAATATCAGTCAATTGACGAAGTGAGAGGGAAGAACATACGCACGTGCTTGCCAATAAGAAGTCACCTGGTCGATGAAAATCACCAATTATGTAATCGGAGGGTGTGGTCATTATGGTTTTCGTACAACGTTGCCAGAGCTTTGAGAATCCCATAACAAATTTGGAAAAGTGTTCTCTTTTAATATTCATAAATTGGAAAATAATGTTAATGGAATAAATCCAACGAAACAAGCACATTATAAAATGAACGTTCAATCATATTTTTAATAATAAAAAGACCCATTTATAATTATTATCACTACATAATCAGTTCTTCTATTTTTTCATAGTTAAACATGGCAATGTCGAATGTTTCGACTGCATTCCTTTCACGGTTTCAGATAAACTTGCCAAAGTATAGTAGAGCAAAGAAGTTGTTGGAAGTGATTCACAGTGATGTTTGTGGACCCATGGAACAAAAGTCTATAGGAGGCTCAAAATATTTCCTTACTTTTATTGATGATTACAGTAGAATGTGTTACATATATTTTTTAAAGTCAAAAGATGAAGTTCTTGACAAATTCAAAGAATTTAAAAATCTAGTTGAAAAGCAAAAGGATGAAAAAATTAAAGTGTTAAGAACAGATAATGGAGGAGAATATTGTAACACACAGTTTTCAAATTACCTGAAAGAAAGTGGTATAATACATCAAAAAACAAATAGCTATACACCTGAACAGAATGGCATGGCAGAACGTTTTAACAGATCAATAGTTGAAAAAGCCAAATGTTTAATATTTGATCAAAAACTAAACAAACAATTCTGGGCAGAGGCATGTAATACCGCATGCTATTTAATGAATCGTTCAATTACAGCAGGTGTTCAAAAAACTCCTTATGAAGCCTGGTTTCACAAACCTCCAAACATTGAACATGTAAGAGTCTTTGGAAGCTTAGCAATGGTTCATATTCCCAAAGCCAATAGACAAAAATGGGATAGAAAGGCAGACAAACACATCCTAGTTGGCTATGAAGACAATACTAAAGGCTATAGACTTTATAATGAAAGAACTCACAAAGTTTCAATTAGTCGGGAAGTAACTATAATAGAAGAAAATAAACAGACTCAATTTCAAGAAATAAGTAACACAGAAGGTGTAGAGGTGTCAGATTCAGTGAGGGAAGTTCCACTTCCAGAATCTGAACAAGAAGAAGCAAATAATTTATCCCTGGAAGATGATTCAGATGAATTTGACATAGAGCCAGATGCAGACTATATTCCTGAATCAGAAGTTACCAGTTTAGAACCTATTAGAAGATCACAAAGACCACATAAACCAAAAATATTTGAAGATTTTGTGTCATTCTTAAGCAGTGATAGTATCAATGATAACAGTGATAGTGACCCTGTGAGCATCACAGCAGCCTTGTCAGGACCTGAAAAGAATTTCTGGAGCAAAGCTATGCAAGAGGAGCTGGAATCATTTGAAGAAAATGACGCTTGGTCCTTGGTTGAACCAGAAGAAAACTGTACTATAGTAGATAGTAAATGGGTATTAAAAAAGAAAATTACAAGTACAGGTGAGGTAAATTATCGTGCAAGACTAGTAGCAAAGGGTTTTGCACAAAAACCAGGTATTGATTATTGTGATACTTTTTCTCCAGTAGTTCGTTATTCCACATTAAGATTATTGTTTGCATTATCTGTACAACTAAAATTGTTCATAATTCATTTAGATGTAAAAACAGCTTTTCTTAATGGTTTCTTAAAAGAAAAAATATTTATGAAAACGACAGAAGGTTATGTTACTAATAACCTTGTTGAAAACAGAGTTTTAAGATTAAATCGGGCAATTTATGGTCTTAAACAATCTTCCAAATGTTGGAATGATCGGGTTAATACAGTTTTATTAAATTTAGGTTATTTGAAGTCAAAACATGAACCTTGTGTTTTCATAAAGAAATGTAATGATTTTTATACTATAATTACATTGTATGTTGATGATTTTTTTATATTTTCAAACAATGAAGCTGAAACTTGTTCTTTAAAAGAAAGATTAAGTAATGAATTTAAAATTAAAGACTTAGGAAGTATAAGAGAATGTTTAGGTATGAAAGTTGATTATGATTTAAAAGAGGGTATTTTATCACTAAATCAAAAAGATTATATCAATCAACTTTTAAATAAATTTAACATGACAGACTGTAAAGAGGCAAAAACTCCAATTGAACACAAATTAAACTTAAAGTTGGGTAATCATGATGTACCAAATAAAGTACCATATCAAAATTTAATTGGTAGTCTAATGTTTTTAGCAGTGCTTACAAGGCCAGATATAGCCTATAGTGTAAGCTATCTCAGTCAATTTAATAAGGCATATTCTGAAGAACACTGGAATCATGCAAAAAGGATTCTAAGATATTTAAAAGGTACAAGTGAGTTAGGCATAACTTTTTCCACAGGAAACAATAAAATAGCTGGATTCGTAGATGCTGACTGGGGCAACAATGTAGTTGATAGAAAATCATACTCAGGATATATTTTCACATTGAATGGTTCTGCAGTTTCTTGGGTAAGTAGCAAACAGAAAACAGTTGCTCTCTCCAGCACAGAGGCAGAATACATGGCCATCTCGGAAGCAGCCAAGGAAGCTATTTATTTAAAACATCTTTTGTTGGAATTGACTGGAAACGACTATTGTATAACACTGTCTAATGATAACCAAGGAGCAATCAATTTGTCAGGTAATCATACTTATCACAAAAGGACAAAACATATTGATTTGCGCCATCATTTTATTAGAGATGCTATCTCAAATGAGCATGTTGAATTGAAGTATTTGCCTACTGACATTATGCCAGCAGACATGCTGACAAAAAGCTTACCAGCAGTCAAGCATAATATGTTGAAGCTGATAGGTCTTACTAATACTGATACTGAATTTTTTGTAAGTGAGGGTGTTGAATAGGTACAAAAGATTCAGTTTAGATACTAGCCGCGCCATCTATTATAGAATAAATGTATTATGTTGCTTTTTAGTTATAACCTGTAAATAAATAGTTCAGTTGTGCTTTATCATTCAGTCGATGAAGTCGTTTTATTGCTCAACCTTGAAATCCACTGCTCGTAAAGAATAACAGGTACTGGGACGCGGAAGCGCCGTTGGTTAATAGATCGACGCTCATCGGTAAAATTTGTTCCGATCGGTCTCAGAGACCCGATGTTAGCAGCGAAGGGTTAACCCAACAATCAACAGAATTTTCCGAAATCAAATCAAATCAGAAAATAAAAAGGCACACTACAGTCTAGCTAGAAAAATGCTATACTGATGATATTATTTATTCTTATATTGAAATATTTATTTCATGTTTTTTTATGTCATATTTGAAGTGTAGGTATACATATGGATTATGATTAAGTGAAATTTGCATTTTGTGAATTGTTTTTTGCTTTTTATAATATTTTTTCTTCACAAACTATGTTAAAACTTTGTCAATGAAAAAGTTTTTCTTAGACAATAATGTAATTTCTCTATAGATGTCAAAACAAGTGTCAAGATAATAATATTATTATATGATTACAACAAATTTGAAAATTAGTTCGTGAGCTATATGCCCCAACAGACAATTAATGAATTACATAAGTGATATTGTCCCTTTTAATTACAAACCAGAATGGTTGGTTACTCATATTGATTTTCCTCCGGGAAATTGGACTAAAGGAACTACTAGTTTCTGAGACTCTCCTGAGTAGAAGTAAGGGGGCACAATAGATCTTCTAGGTCTCAGTGAATGTCACCCCAAAAAACACACATACATACATACTTATATTGTGAAGATATACCAACCCCTATTGAACTTAGAAGTATAGGTAATTAATTGTCTGTTGCGGCATATAGCCCAAAATTGAAATGTTGCTTCTTAGTGAACTGTCTACTTTTTAAAAATTGATTTTCAAATATGTAAGGCATTATAATAGTATAATACTATTACCTTGACATCTATTGATAATAGGTACTTTTTACTTAAATATGACAATTGTCACAGGAAACTGTGTGATTAAGTAAATAATTTCTCCATCTCCCTACATCTGCAGAGAAATGTTCATTCATGCACATAAATTTCACATAATTTGCACAAAATTATGAACACCTTGAATAGATTCTAACTTTATCCATCTCTAAAATTAGGGCCAAGTTAGGATTAAGGATTTTTCATAAACTCACCATTTTATATTGCACTAATGAAAATGTACTTATTATTTTTCATGCCAACCTTGTGATAGTGGTCCTGTAGTGGCATAAAAATGTTGTGCTGGATAGGCAGGTATACTAACTGGTGGATCACATTGAAGACCCAACTCTCTAGCCCACATTCCAGCGCAATTAACAAAATAATCACATAATATATTGCCTTTATCAGTTTCAACAGCATAAACACTTCTATTCTTTGTTAATACCCTTTTAACATTGGTATATTCTATGTATTTAGCCCCTCCTTGTTGAGCTAAACTAGCAAGAGTATCACAAACTGATGTGGGATCTATAACTCCATCCTCTGGAACCCATACAGCTCCTTCAATATCATCTATTCTCAAATATGGGTGTAATTCATGCAATTTTTCTCTACTAATTAATTCGCAGCATAGTCCTGTTGGTATATTATATGCCATTCTTCGTTTAAGGGTAATTAATCTATCTTTAGTTTGTGCAATATTGATACTCCCAGTGGTTTGCATATGCAAATTATATCCCATTTGTTGTAACTCTTGATATAATTTAATACTGTACCAAATTAAATTTCTATGTTGAATAGGTTTCAACAAACCCAGAGTTCCTGAACCAAAATGAGACGTTCCACTACCGATTGTACCTTGTTCTATTAACACCACATCTTTCCAGCCATTTTGTACTAGGTGATAGGCTACAGAATTAGCAACAACACCTGCTCCAGCAATAACAACGTGGGCCTGGGAAGGTATATTGTGAGTTACAGAACGCGTAGAAAATTTAGGGCACAAAAATGCTGTATTTTTATAAAAGGCAGATACTGAATTTCTTGATATCATAATTTTAATTTGAGATATAAAAATTCAATGAAAACCTCATCACTTCAACTTTTTCGGTCGAAATCGAAACGAAACAGTCAAACGATATAATATTACTTATATTTTATACGTTTCAATACCCATAGAGAAAAAGTTGTCAGTAATACACCATGTAATACACTTTCACTTTCACTTTGACAAGCAGATAGCAGAAGCGGCAGAAGCTAGTCAAATTTTTTAGTAACAGATTACCGTTCAAAAACGTAATAGAATGTTAAAAAAGGTAATAGGTTGCTCTTCTTCTTTTTCATCCCCAATCAATTTAGTGGCGAGGTGCGAAGCACAGAGTACACCATCTCTCTGTGGTGCGAAGTGCTGGGACAATGACGTTTAAACGTAAGCATCCTCAATTCAATAGAGACTTTAAGCTTGTCTTAAATTTCTCACGTATCCGTATACATAACGAACTGAAGTGCCACTTCGCTAGCAGATTGATTGAATAATGTAGGTTTATTTCTTAGAGCATAAAATTATTTAGCAATTCAGTATTCTTCTCTTTTAGAGTCTTTTGGCCCTTACCTGTTCTGATCCTGTGAGCAAATGTAATTGCCAAATTATATTCAGTGGTTTGCACCAGTCATAGTTAAAAGTTATAGTTAACTAATTATTACTTAGTGATAATCGATAGTTAAATTTGAAATGCTTTGCACCGCTAGAATATAATTGATTGTTAAGTAACTATGGCTTAACTTGTCAGTGTCCCTGTTGGTACTACTGAATTTAGTAAATTTTAAGATTTTTTTGGTAATTTACAAATATAACGTCAGTTGTCAATAGACGAATTTGATCATTTGGTGCACATGTGCATGCTTTCATTTGTGATCATTTGTGATTTGATGAAAGTTGTGTTGTTGAATATTTTTCATTATTATATTATTGTATCTTATCAAGCAGAATGAATACAGAAAAGCGCCAGAG
>CAJUYH010006310.1:0-20477 GCA_910591685.1 Galerucella tenella | reverse complement strand
TCTTATTTTCTGATATTTCTATACATAGTTACACTTTGATCAACCGGGTTTGGGCCTGGGTTTTCTTGTTTTTTTTAGTTCTATATTTCTGATATTTACATATTTACTTCAATATTGTTATGTTACTATTAAATTTGGCAAAGTCTTGAGTCATGCGCACTTGAAAGAGCCGTGTTGTATGTTTACCCGCTCCTCAACTTTACACATTGTTAGTGATTTCAGATTTTGACAACATAATTATTATTATTATTATGGTGGTCGGTCTCTATGCAGCAGTAATGATTGCCAGAAGTAAAACTATTGTTTTTTATGTATTCATTTTCAAAGTGAATTTCCCTTTTTTTTTGTTAAAATTAATGTGATAATAATAATGTCGAATGTCTACTGTCAAAAAAAATCTTGAAAATTCAAAACAAATAAGCTCAAATGTGAAAAGACTGGTTTTTAATTTTGCATGCAATTTATATTGCCTGCTCCAAAAATGCTGTAATGTAACATTATAACTCGATTTGAAATTGGTTGATAGTAATAAATCATTTTTAGCAGCCGATTCCATAGGCGCACCTACCTGACGTGCCGGTTTGAACCCTATTTACTTATCCGAATAATTTAGTAATCATTATAGTATTATTATTTTTATATTTAAGGTGATCTAAGCTACACGAGTATCAGTAGGAAATAAAATATCAACCTTGTAATGACGTTTTTACGTGATATAAATAAAAAAGTAATATATTTAACTGGCGCGCGCGTGTTTAATTTTAAAAACGTTTTAACATTTTATACATTGAAAATCTGGAACACGATATAAACGTGACGATAGTGGTTTGTTGAAAGAGAATAAATTATTAAGTTACATTATACACATAAAATATACTCCATATATGAATTATTCAAGACCGGACAAATTTAACATTTTAATCTCAAATGTGTATTCAGTCATGGGTTTGTACAGAAATTTAATAATGAAACTATTCAAACAAAACCCAAATTCAGACCACACAATTCTGTTTTTTTTATGGGAAAAGCGAAAGGGCAACGAAAGGCGAGCAACATTGTCAGTCCATTTATAACCCAATTACCGTGAAGTTCTCAGTACTGTTTACTTTCAATTAGTGCAGTCAACGATTTGAAATGGTGAAAAAAGATACTGCTAATAAAAATATGTGTGACTTAACAGCTCATTAGATTCGGAATGACAATCACGACAAGTATTTAAACAATTTTTTAGTTTACAATAAAGAAGAAAGTTGGAGAAAACTTTGTTAATTAACAATGAATTATTTGAAGTATTCAGGGATTTGGGATTTTTTTTTATTGGAAACTTCCTCCTCTTTAGGAAGCTTTTTTTTAATTATTAATACTCGAGATATTTACAAGAAACTAAATACCTTTGTTTTTATCTTAATTTGTTCTTAACTTTCCAAATATTTTATGTATAGTTCTTTTCACGATTTAAGAAACTGACCTGATATAGTGTAATGGGCGTACATGAACTGCGGACCAAAAACCATAAATGATTTTCAAAATTTATCATGTGTTTTTAATGACCCATGAATTGCGGACCAAGTCGAAAGAGAAGGACTGCATCCTTGTTTTCTATGATAGATTTGAGTGTGTAGTAGTTTGAAGTACGTATTTGTGAGGAAGGCTGCATCCTCGTTTTACGTAATAGGTTTGAGTATGTAGTAGTTTAATGTACGTATTTGTGAGGAAGGCTGCATCCTCATTTTCCGTAATAGATTTGAGTGTATAGCAATTTGATGTACGTATTTGTGAGGAAGGCTTAGTCCGCAATTCATGGTTTTTAAAAAAGGGGTCTTCTTGGTTTGGTCCGCAGTTCGAGTACGGAATTATTAAAATCAGGTAATCGGTCCGCAATTCGAGGCCGCCGAGTGTAATGACATACAATAAAGCCATAAAAGTATTAGCCGTGGATCGTATTTATTTTGGTGGTGAATAATAAATTATTACCTGAAAACTCTATAAGACTTTTGGGTCATTCTTATAATAAATGCGTCTCAGCACGGTAAATCCGAAAAGTTTCATGGTTTTATTGCATCTCAAGCCTAAATCAAGTATAGTCAGTCTCTTAGATCGTGAAAAGAACTATACTAATAAACGCCCTTGATACATTTTTATAGACATAATTCCGAATCTAATGAGGTATACTCTTTTTCTTAATGTCTGACAGCACAGTAGCCTCATTAAATATTCAAATAGAAATTTATCTTTTACAGAGTACCTATCCTAAGAATTTCACAAGTAAATACTAAAATTCTAATGCAAAACTAGTAGGTGTCTGTATTGGTTATCTATACATCCCTGTTTCAGCTCAAAATACAATATGGTAATAAAACTGAACAATGCCAGATAAACGATAAATATTGCGGCAGTGGTGGAGATTACGATATTAGTTTATTCTGCTTATTTGATATTAAATTAAATTAATTAGAGAAAATATAGTTTAATTTTCATAATTCAAATTTATTGACAATGAATTAATATATGTCAAGTAAAGTAAACATACCATTTATAGGAAATATAAAATTCAATCTATAGTATCATCCTCTTCGCTGGCCATACAAGAATCATCCGAAGACTCGTCGAGAGAGATCACTATCGGTTCTATAGTTTGTTCTATGAGGTTATCTAAAACCCACATTTTCCCTTTCTCTTTAATTACATGATTCACAGCATCTCTCCAGTTCTCTTCAGTTATTGTTGTCAATGAGTACTTCATTAGTTCACGAACATCTTTCATTTTGAATGTTTTATTATGTCTAGCTACATAACCTTTCATTTGGGCCCATATTAACTCTATCGCATTTAATTCACAATGGTATGGCGGCAAACGAAGCACTGTTATCCCACGATTCTTGGCTATTTCATCAATAAAAAACTTTTTGAGTTGTAGCTTGTGATCTGAAGCAACCTTTAAAAGTTCTTTTTTCAACATATCATCTTCAAATGGTATATCTTTTACGATTAACCAGTTTCTAATATCAGCTTTTCTCCAAGAGGTAGATGGAAGATTTTCTGTTGATCGCGAATGATAAGTGGCATTGTCCATAACGATTACAGCATTATTTGGAATTAATTCGACCATTTGTGTAAAATACTCTTCAAAAACATCTGCAGTCATTTCTTCATGATAGTCTTTGGTTGATGTTGACTGAAACTCCAGTAAACCACCTTCAACGAACCCTTGATTGTTTCTTGGAAATTATCAAGTTGTTTTAACTAACCGAATTTAGATTCATATTACCTTTATATATCAGATCAGATCAGTTGAAATTGTAGTAGAACGGTATCAAAAAGTATCCTGTTTATATAACCGTCTTCAGTCAGACTGCAAAAATATCACGTCCACAGATTGCATACATGTATACAGTTCCTATAAAGAGCGTTGCGTGCAAGATTGTTACTTTACTTCGGAACGGTTTATAAAATTCCAATGAAAATGAAAGGTAAACACGCTACGAGATGCATAAAAATTAATATAAAGAAAACATTGATGAAAAATGTATATAATATGTGATCATATCATTAAAATAGGTTAGTATGCAATTTCATCTATGAATAATTACCGAGAATTGTATAATCTTTAACTGATTAGCAATTTTTATTGCGATTAAGACGTATACATACTAGCGTGACTACTGTGATAATAAGGTGTTCAGTAAGCATAATGAATATTAAACTTTATATACAAAGTGTTGTAACTAAAAGAGTAGATATTTTTAATCTACTAACCTGCCATTTTATATGCTTTATCAACCTCCTACTCCTGAAATTACCGTTCCATTTCCCTATTAGCCATTTCCTTTGTATGAAAATTTTCTCTAGAAATCCTCATTGGTGTTTCATCAAAATCTATTGTGTCTCTTTTCTTCTATTTAACTCCTGAGAATCTCTAGAGGCTTTGGTTTAAATAAGTTCCTCTTCTCTCCAGAAGTCTTCTTGCTATGTAATTTGCAAGTATGTAGATGCAGGTTTTCTCTTCCATTCAACAGAATCTACATTCTTCTTGCTACAATAATCTTAAGCTTGTTAGGGAGCCCATTCAGGCAACACCTGTTTAAACTCTCTTGTTATGGATATCAAATTCAGATCGCTCTTAATTCCGATCTCATTTTCTTATTATACTTTAGTCTCACTCAGAAATATTTTAACATTTTCGCTGTTTTTTATGAAACTATTATATCGTCCCCAAATCTAATCATTTTTCTTCTTCTTCATGTCTTTTATTTTCCCTCTTCAGATGTTACATAGGATCCCTTTCGCTCACTACTTTCATCCTTGGTTCTAATAGCTTTATACCATCAAACGTCTTTCATTTATCGTCTTTTTTATCAGTTTTGCTTTCATTGTCTTCCACTTTATCTTTCACTTGATTCCTATAGCTACATCATTACTCTTCCAGTTATTCTCTCTTCGCTCATTGTTTTTAAGTACCACTCTTCAATTTCTTTTTCCTGAATATTTATTTAATTTCAAATTTTTTTTTAAAGGAGCCGTCCCTTCGCCGGCACCACCTCAGCCTCCTGGGCTTATTGTGGATTCTCCTAGCGTTCTGACTACAGCCTATTCAGCCTATCCGTCCACTGTATTAGCTCACATAGGTTCTTTACTGGTTGTTTGTAGAAGTCTTCTGGAATCATTTCGGTTGGTTGTAGAAGTCTTCTGGAGTCATTTTGGGTCTCCCATAAAGTTTCTGCCTCCTGTGGTCCAGCGTCACACAGATGCATAATATCTGTCCTTATTGCATCTTCTGCATGTAAGGTCTCTGTTATACAGCCCTATTTTGTTCAGGTGCTCCTTGGTGGGAAAGTCTCCCGCAAGAAGCCCCGCTATGGTGCGTAGTTTGTTCCTGCTCATTGAGAGCAGTTCTTTCGCTACTTTTCCTGATGGTTCTTTTATGCATTTTCCCATGTGTTTGCCTGGGCGTATTCTTCCAGTGTCTATTGTGTTGTTCTTCATCCACCCTTTTAACCATGACCTACCGGAGCATCTGAGAATGCCCACAGCTGGTTCGGGTCCGTTCATCAGGGTTGACGATCCTGTTCTTGCCAGTTTGTCAGCTTTTCCATTGCCAGCGATTTCTTTGTGACCTGGGACCCACTCCAGTGTTACACTGTTCCGAGTCGCCAGTCTTCTAAGTTCTTCGACGCATTCCCATACCAGCCGAGATGTTACCTAAGAGCTCTGAAGTGCTTCAAGGGCAGCTTAACTGTCACTGTAGATCCTGATCTGCCTGTTCTTGTAGGCTCTTATGATATTTTTCCTGGCACATGCAAGTATTGCATAGACTTCTGCTTGAAATACCGAGGCGTATTTACCAAATGAGACGATTCCTTTATATTTGCTCGACTCGCTCCGGTGCCAAGCTCATTCCTTGATCCGTCTGTGTACCAGATCAGTTCATCTTCTTCTTTTGATCTTTGATAACAATCTCGAAGTTATTGCGAAAGGTGTTCATGTGGTCTGTTGGCATTTCAAAGATATCGTCATCCACGTGCCTTATTTCTGTGTGTCTTCTCCCAAGTCATGGTCTGATTTCTCACTTAATCTTCATGACTTTTTGCCACCTGTCTTTGTCTATTGTACAGGATAAAAACTATACTTATATTTTATCCTTCTCTTTTTTCAAACATTATACAGAACTTTCTAATTCAGTTCATGGCAACTATAATTAGAATCCAGCTCGAAAGTGCGTTCTTCAACATTTCTATCTCTTCCTCATCCTACAATCTATTTATTAACAATGTTTCCTTTTCTATGCCATGGCATAATGCACAACTATATGCAAGAAGATGAGCAAACCTCAGCACATACTGTTCTACTGTAAAGAATTTAATAATTTGACGTGTTATACCGGTTTGTGCGTGTTTGAGTGAAGTAAAGGATAAAATTTTATAATTTTCCATTAAACTAGAAAGCAGTACAGGCTGGTATAAAAATAGACAATTTTATTGCCTTAAATGAACGACAGGTACTATTTAACCCGTCTAAATACATACAACATTGAAAATATTATTGCTATCGGTACTTCGTGGAGAGCGAAACAAGCTTTAACCACTACTATAAACCTCCCAGTCGTGACTTGCTTTTTTATACTGGTAATTACAGTAATCTTTTTATCCTCTCCTAACCAATAATGTTTTCAGCTCCCACGAGATGGACGATCCGGAAATACAAGAGACTGTAGAAGCTATCCTCGGCCCAGGTGCTAAAGTGGTAGATTGCGAAAAAAAATCTTCTATAAAAGAAGAAGAAGTTTTATATATTAACGGTATACCAGTAACGTTAGAAGGTCGTGACGGATTGGCAATAAAACAAGCTCTAGTAACTGGACAAGTACCACCTTGTGATTTATTGAATAGTTTATTGATAAAAACAGGTATACTCAAAGCTCCCGTGAAATTGGACACATCTCTAAGCGTCAAATCAACAACGGTAACAACCGAAGAAGTGAAGGTTTCCCGTGCTGGTCGTGTGGTAGACGAAAGAAGCAGAGAAACGAAAGAATCGAATTACTACTCGAGCGCCCTCACAGAAATATTCGAGCCAATCAAAGTGATTCCAACCAGCGAGCTCTTGAACGGCGAATATTCGAATGTGCAGTATGCGGAAAACCACGGAAAGTACTACGACAATAATGGTTACGAGACCGGTAGCGATAGAAAGTTTGGTTCTTGTTCTAGTGCGTCTAGTTACGACTCAGAAGAGCCGGTGCCTGTGTCTTCGTATAAACCGAAACAGTGTCTTAGTAAAGATTCGGGTCATCTGAGCAATTCCATGTCGACTACTAAGGTCGATTTTACTCAGAGCTCTATTGACTCGTTGAGTTCTTTAGATGAAACCGATTATTTGACGGATCAGTTTAAAAAGTGTGCTTTTAACCGAAAAAATGGGTTTTATAATGGTTACACTGAGAATATTTTGGTAAGTATTTTAATTTAGTATTAATATTTATAAAAAATAAACCCCCCACTTTCTACATTTTAAAATTATGTTTAATTCTTCTAGACAGTTTTCGATGTATTTTTAAATGGTTGGTCATCATGTTAAGGTCATTTTGGGTTAGACAATATCTTGTACAATATTCAGTTCAAGTTTGGGAATAATTCAAATTGCTTTGTCTAAAATTAAAAACTGTCTACCCTGTCAAATTGGTAAAAAAACATAAAACAGGTTTATCAAGAAGGTGAATTAATTCGAAAATAATAGTATATTAAGTATTAAGAACGGTAAGGGTTGCTTACCGGTCGACAGCAATGTTTGGGGGCTAAGCGTAGCGAAGCCTCCAATTTTGCTGGAGCCCGGTATTACCCTTAACGTTCGAGATGCTTATAACATTTTTTGCGCGATCTTATTGAAATAAATTTCGAATAAAATAATTAAAATTTCTTCGAAATAAACGAAATTCTCGGACAATTTAAAATATAATTTGCATTTTGGTTAAATTGTTTTTGTGCTATTTATTACTTTTTATATTGGTCTGTTCGCTTCTGTTCATCAAAAAAATATAAACCTGAATGAAGTAATATATTATTTAGGACCACTCTCGGGACCACTTAAATGTATGTAGGGCTAAGACGTCGGTAAGTAATTTACGACGTCTGAACGGTAAGTAAATCACTTACCGACGTTTAGACTTAGAAACCAGTAAACACAACCTACCGTCCTGACAACAGATGCTGTAAATAAACAAAAAAGATCGATCGCGCAAAAAGTAAATTAAATTTTGATAAGGGGAGTGTGTCAAATCCGATAATACAAATTTGGAAATGTGAACCTTAAAAGTGGGGCAAAAAGAAACCAATATAAACCTACATATTGGAAAAATTGCCGGTTTTTGAAACGGAAAGTTCCCCTTTGAGATATTGGGCATGGGAAATTTTCACAGCAAAAATATTATTATTGTTTGAATTTTAAACAAAAAATAACCTTTCTTCGCATTATGTGAGTGCTAAACTGTCTACTAGCTGACAAATGGAAAATAAATAAGCAGTTTTCCTTTCGTCATTTTGGTTTTTCATCTTTCTGAGGCTGGAATCATAATCAGCGTCCAAAATTAACTCTACCTATTCCTCTAGTTATTCAATTTGCCTAATAGTTGTTTATAACACCCAAACTTGTATTATCGAGCAATCATCTTTCTTAACAATTCGCAAAATTTTCAAGTCGAATTATTTTTCGATATGAAAATGTTTAATTCATTGATTATTGCTTCAACCCTAGTATTGATTGTATTCATTGTTTTTTAATAGCCCAAATTAATATGCTAACAACTTTTTGAAATTAGAAATAATGCAACAAATATCCCAGATAGCACAAACACGTTTCAAAGACATCTTAAAGACGTTTGTTCACGATGCTCATGACGTTTCGAAGATGTCCGCTAATATCCAAAATATGTTTTGAAGACGGTTCGATTCCCCGCTGTGGTGATTTCAGTATTCGGAAGTGTTATGAAAATGGCGTACGAATTTTTTAAACTTAATTATTAATTTTGTTATTAAACCAGACCGAATTTAAGAAAATTGAAAGTGCATTTCAACTTATTTTTCAACGACCTTTCCAAATCTGTTATTATTTTCCACGAACGCTTTGTACAGGAATCCCTATGTCCCATCTCAAATAACACAGTGTATATGATTGTTCTCTTTTATATTTTGCCAAAGATTACAGAATAAAATATAAGATGTTTCACTAGTTCGAATTTATCGCGTAAAGCACCGATGCCGCTGGTGACTTGGATGGTGTACGTCGCTATGTCCTTCTTGCATTTAATTTGGCATATTATACGGGACGTCTCTCGTCGAGCGCTGTTATTTTAGTTTTATATTTATGTTGTATAGATTTTTTAAATTTATTAATTAATTGTTGAAATGAGCAGAAAGTCATATTAATATTTTTCTCTTTAATAGCAAAGCTTAAACACTAAATATTTTGTAATATTTGCTAATACAAAATTACGGATTTATTTTTATAATAAGGATATTATATAAACAAGTACATTACGCAAGAAAACACAAAAATTCAATTCTGTAGCTAACCAAAGGGGAATTGGTCAGTTCCTTTTGGACGAATTTACTAAATTTTCTTTTCATCATCCATGTAATCAATTTCCTTTCAAATATTATGCCAGTTTGAAAAACAATAGATTAAATTTAACACATAAACCAAACTCCAAACTTATTATTTTACAACATTTATAAAAAAATTTAATCAAGGTATCCTGCAGCTGCTTCTCTTTTTACTGTTTTAACCTTGTCAATCCAAAAAATACGCGTTATTTAAAGATCAAAATTTAAGATTTAGTGGCCCTATTATTCTGGTGGCTAATGAGTATGTTTAATTGCATTTGTGATAAATATCTGCTAGATTATCAATAAGTATCACAAAATTACTAAGATGCTGGATAAAAACTGTGAATTGATTCATTTTAAAAATTCAAGTTCATTTTTTATTTACCTTTTCAAATTCATATCCCGAACATTTTTCGAAATTATTAACATTTAAAAATAAACCTTTGTGATAAAGAATCCTATTAATTTAAATATATATTTCTCTAATTACCCCTGTATAGCTTTAAATCTTCGAACTGTTCTGGTATCTACCGATCTCGTTATTGACAACAAAAGCGAATCGTAAACATAATGTATGAGAGCGGCGTCCGTTTGGGACAGCAACTTGAATCAAACCGCCCTAGAGTGAAACATCTTATTTTATTCTGTAATCTTAGATTTTGCATATAGAGCTAGAAAAAAAACAGTAGAAAACTTTTAAAAAATATTGTTTTTTAAAGTATTCTCCACGAAGAGAATAGTGTATTTAGAGCGTTGAGAAAGAATGTTGCAGCGATCTTTTCAAATCGGCAATTTTATTTTACGCTCGAAAAACACACATAATTTTTTATACAGTTGCGCGTACATTTTCGCTCATTTATTTCATCAAATATAGTGGGTTTTCGAGCTGTGTGGGAACTTGTATTGTCTTGGTGGATGATATTCGTCGTTGGGGGTTGGTTTTTCAACACAAACAAATCCATATATACCAATCAGTAGTAACAGTTCTTCTGCACCTGCATTTGAGATACGAAATTATTGAAAATGGCTGGATGAAAATGGTGTATAATAACAGTAAAATTTACGTATAAAAAATGTCAAAGTACTTGGCAAAAAAAATTGATGAAATATTCTTATAAATATCTTTGTTTTTTCACTGTACAACTATTAAATATAACCAAAAACAATATTTTGCTTGCCAAATTATTGTGGTTACGCACATTCAAAAGACTAATAATAATTTATTTTTTATTTTATTTTTAGCCTACAATTTTCGGTACAGTAGCATCAGACCTCACACCAAAAGACTGTTCAAATAGAAGGGTGAGTACAAGGTTTCTTTTTATTTTTTTTTCTGTATGTCTTCTCATAACTTTACGTGAGTGAATATAGCTCAGTGAAATTTTACTAAAAAACAAATGTTATTGTGCGGAAGTCGTAGTTGATAGTGGGTGAGATTTATTAAATTATGTACATACTGAGTGTTATCACTAAAACTTCATACGTAATTATTGTTATTTATTCTTAAATTATAGAAAAACTCACTTTGATTTATTTATAATGAAGACATTTTAAGAGCTAATGATTTTTTAAACGTGTCCTCGCTAGTTTATTGCCTGATCATTAAAAGTATTGGAGGAAATAATGCATTTTTGGGTTGGAGCCCCCCTAGTGTGGCCGTCTGCCTGAACAACCCTATGACCAATTAACTCAACCAAAATCACAGCGGAGAGGTATATTAGCTCTTGATTGAATATCGCTAAGTCAGGGTTCGACTAGTATATATCTAATTTATGTTAACAAAATTCGTACAATAGGGTACAAGCATAAATTTTGCTATGGATGGGAATTGACGCTTTATCAGGTCTCCTAACACCTTGCATGCCTATTTTTTCAAAAAAATATAAACTTTACTTTCAAAACGACTTTAAAAATCATAAAATTTGAAAGTCCGCCAAAAACGCGCTTTACGTCATAAAGATGGCTGCCACATGGTGTGACGTCATTTGTTTACCTTCTTATTCGTGTATCACGCTCTGAGTTCTTGTGACCTAATTTGTTTCTGAAAGCTTTAAAAATCGATACAGCCGAAAAAAAAACTCTGTATTCCAAGTATTGCATTGTTCCAGTGTGTAAATCAACGTCTATTAAAACTCCAGACAAAATATTTGTTACTTTACCTGGTGGCGCAAGCAAAAATACACTTAAGAGAAGGGCATTACTTTTGTTTGTGAAGACCATTTTAATGTAAGTACCTACTTTTATGCTGGTAATTTTCATTCTTGAATAGTTTGAGGTTATGTACCTATATGTCTAGGAATCAACCATAAAAACATCAATTTCTTACGACCACACATCGAAATATGGTTGGTATATATTATAGAAATGAAACATAGTTTAAATCGTACTTACGATAATGCTTTAACTCCTCTTATTTCCTCTGCATTAAAGCAGCTGTTTGACTTCATAAATTCAAGCAGAATAAATGAGTCTACTTTGGGCAAGTTATCAGTTTGTGCTTCTACAAAACCTTCGCTAGCCATATCTTTACTCACAAAATATGAAAGAATCGTCACTGAACACTGATATAGTTAATAAAATATATTCTTCCAAAAGTTTTGAAATATCCTCGGAAATATCGAATATTTATGTAAAATATCCTCGGAAATATCGAATATTTATGACCACTTTCCACTTTACGTTGACTTTTAGAAATAAAAAAAAGCACACACAAACACGTAATGGTCTCAAACATACATATAATAGTTATTTATGTAACTAGTGTGTAAAGTAGCCTTTTTTTTGACGAATGTGAATATTGTCGCATGAGCCGCAGGCGAATGCGACAATCACATGAGTCACAAAGAAATGTCAGTCACTCACCGCCAACTTATACCTATTTACCGTATTATTTCCAGTACTCAATAATTATTTAACAATAATTATTAGGTTACGTTACCGAATTCTATAGGTTTCTATCTCCAATTTATGAAAAAAACTTAGATTTAATATCCATTTATTATACCTATATTTTTATAAGACTAGATATCTATAACTACATACATATTGGAATTTTTTCTTTACGCACTAGTGCGTAAAGTAAAACTCTTTACGCACTAGTGCGTAAAATAAAGTTTTACGCACTCGAAAATGTGTCTAAAGTACGTACTTTACACACGGTAGTAGAAAAATGATATTTTTACGTCGATGAATCAATTAATAGTTGATTAAAATACAGTGTAAACACACAACTACACATAACCTAATGCAATACCGGCCATATTGACATAAGTAAACACAAGAGATATGACATCACACGTATCATCGGTAGCGTTCGGAAATCCTCGGGTTGTGGTCGGAAAGTGCATTGAAATTTGAATTTTATTTTAAAATTTGGGAGTAATTTCCAATGGAAACTGGTTTATTTCCTATTGTTAGTAATTTTTGATATCATATTTACTAATATAAATCAATATCCAAACAAAATATGAAATATGCGTCTACTCTATTATGAAATAGAATTTTTCAGATCAATTCGGTGGTCTTCCTTTTATATTTTTCCTCAAAACCAGAAAGAAGTATGCTTTCTGTTGTTATCAAAGTTGGGAATTCCCTGGAATACTAATTACTGCTTAACCAAATACCTAATGGTGGGATTATACAGGTAAAAGTCGGGGGAATTTCCAACCTTCCAACCCTTATTTCAGATTTCAGTTCAACTTACGATTCGGTCAAAACAACATCTCCTTAGCTATTTTAATATTTTAGTGAGAACGATTGCGTTAGTGATACCACACCATATTTTTCAAACTCTTTGTACTCTGCTTGAACTCTTCAACTTTCAAATCCAAAATAAGTTCACTCAGACGTAGACCATCGACTTTGATATTTTCTGATTAGTAGTACCCTTTGTTGAAAAGTACGTTTTTTGTTAACATATTCACCGTTTGGACTTTACTACGATTTAAGTTGTTAGTTACTTTTGAAATATTTCACTTTTACAATAAAATCGTGATTGAAATGTTGAGTATCCTTAGTACATCTCTGGCTAGTTATCTACGAATTTACAAATTTTTACAGTTTCCTGCTGCGATTTATGTCGAGTTTATTCGTCATAGGGTCGTTCAGGCAGACGGCCGCTCTAGACGAGGCTCTACCCAATTTACAGCACAATATGGCCGACCTGTCAAATTCACGTGATCCGGAATGGCCTATTGTTGCTAGGGTTCGCGATTTTTATTTGACATTGATGTATCGGCACCTAACAAGCACTGAAAATACTGTCAAAATAACTTACACAAAGAACTAGCTTTGAATAATCAAAAAAAATTAACAGTACCTGTAAAGCTACTACTTAATAATATAAATTTAAGTCTTTTTAGGAAACGAGTTAATGACATTTCTGTCAATCTTCCCTGCAAATGAATTTAATAAAAAAAAATATTAAACATGATTACACTGAAATCTTCTATCATACATTTATTTACAAACATATCAACTAATGGATTTATCATTCAATAACGGCCACACATACTTTGTACTTATTAACCGAACGTAAGGTCTTTAGTCTTTTATCCCAGATAATATTCTCGATTCTTGAAGATTTGTAATTCCATGTTCACTAGTTTTACAGTTAAAAGACGCAGTTTTAATGCCAAACTGGATTCTTTACATATTTATTAAATTCTACCGGACTATACTTCAAGAATACTAATTAACACTTAACTTCTAAGGCTGAAGTGAGCTAGAGATTTATAAAAAGAAACCGACATGCGAAGTGTATGTATTAAACACTCGAGAACACAGTTGTCGCGTTTATTGAGATGATATTTATTCCGTGGGAAAGTTTTTTTTTTAATATCAGACCATTTTTATAAAATTCAATTAGAATATTTCTTATTGTTGGATACAGTAAAACAATTTTTGGATAGATCTTCATAAGATCTTTTGCGTCTACCCTACATGTATGTATCAGTTCAAGAGATCCTTGGGACGTAGTTATGCAAAAAGGAACCAAGCGACCAGCATATGGTTCTGAGTAATTGAGGGCCAAAGTAATTCCAGGATAATAAAATCGGTATAAAAGAAATGAGTGATTAAGGGGCATCTACCAAATTCGACCTTGCACAATTATGCTTTGTATATTTTTTTGTTTCCCTACGTCCTCACGTTTAAGTTCACATAACGAAAATTTTATTAGAAATATGAAAGCTCCGCAACATGTAGGTAGCCAAGCGGTCCAAGCGGATTTTGGTTCACGTACTACTCTATAAGCTTCGTCAGTACTGAACTGGGAGACCGCCGAGACCGGCGAGCGTTGAACGGCACGCGCTTACCGAAGCAGAGAGACAATGTCAGTCATAGAAGGATAGAAAAGCGAGAGATGGATTTTTATCCGATATTTTAGTGGTAGCAACCGAATTTCAATAAGGAATTGTACGGTCATAAGTAATTTGAGGATTCTGAGATTTTTATATAGTATTCATAAAGCTTCAAATTAGACTTCTTATCAATTAGTTTTTCCATTTAATCCATATTTAATTCTTTACAAGGGCTCAAACTTTGCTTAATATGTGTAATTACCTCATGATTCGTATTTTTTTCAACAACATTTGGTTAGCATTTCAAAGTTTTTATTCGATGAGAACTCTAAGTTCAACATTAATCTACATGATATATTTTTTTCTTAATTTTCAATACATCCATTACCTCAAAATTCTTTGCCAAAAATATTTCGATATTTTGTCAAATCGCTGCCGATAGATTCCCCTTAAGTTGCACTATCTTGCAATTCACTGCCTGGGATTTATGATCTGTTAAGTAGTTCGTCTTTTTGGATTAAAAATGTTTTTTTTTTGAGAAAAATTTCGCTTGATTCATTTTTGCATAAGTACGTACATTGGTCCTTTTGTTGTGGGGACGAGGACGGGTTTCCTGTCACTTCCAGCAGAGACCAACTAGTACTTTCCGTGAAGCTTTTGCGAAGACAATTTCTGAATACACACAATCAGTGGGGTACAGCAGGATGGCGCAATGAGCCGTACTGCCAGTCTCTCCTTAGTCTTACTTCAACAATTTTTTTATTACATAATAATTCCTTGTGGCACCAGATGCACACATTTGGGACAAATTGAATTCATATCATCCACCAGAGTGATGTCGTTTACAATTTAATTCATGTATAAAAAATCGCATATAATAATAATAATAATTTATTCACAAAGTATATAAGTAATTACAAATATGTTTGGTTAGTGAATAAACAACCCGAAGGTCTCCTATAGGTGTACATACACCTGTTTCGGCAAAATACATATAAATAAAAACAACAGTAATTTATTTAATAATGTTAGATAATAAAATATGTTATTACAACTCTGATAACATTATGATTAGAATCAGAGTTGAAATTTAAATGATAATTATTTAAAAGATGCAAGGATAAAATTACAATAATAATAATAAATTGAAATTTTAAAATCAAATTCTCAAAACTTTGGTTAATGTGACCATACGTTTTTTCTTTATTTTTTGATAATCCTATGTATCATGGTTGTCCGTGATATGTATAATTACACCATTAATGCAATATGACAGAAATATCTCGCCTGTTCCAAAAGAAACGCTTTTAATTTCTTTCTGAATAGCATGGGATTATTTATAAGTTTGATACTGTCAGGGATACAATTATAGATTTTCGGAGCTAGGAATGAAAAAGATCTTTGACCAAAAGATTTCATCATTCTCGGAACAATATAGTGGTGTTTGTTCCTAGTTTCATAATTATGTAAAGGTAGGTTACTTTTATCCTTTATGGCGTGGTATTTTATAGAGGCACAAAGAAAATATAACTGTTTCAAGTCAATATGCCACAGTGCAATTGTCACTTTGACAGCGGCAAAAGTTAGCTTTAACTTTTACAGCGACAATCCCACTCATGTATAAAAATTCCCATTTGTGAATACAAAAATCGTAGTTTGCTATCGGCTAAATAGGAAGGAAGAGAATTTGCAAGTGGATAAAAATATCGGATAAATTACGTTACCGTAGCAACGCTAGCATTTACTGTTTGTTTATCAAGAGTTGGGCGTCGCATCAGTTTGACAATTGTAAATGTCAAAAACAGAAAGAATTAAACAGCATATAACAATTCCAAAAAGTATGTCGAGATTTGGAAATATTTGCGAGGCAGAAATAGTAAGGGAGATTGAAAAATCAACTCCAGAAAATACAATAAAAACTCATTCCTCCATATGGAATCAATTTAGTGAATTTTGTAAACAACGAAACTTCAATTTGGAAACCGAACAGTCAGTGGAAAATGTGGCAGGAATATTGATGGACTGGGGCTTTAATATGAAGAAACAGAATGGAGAAGATTATAAAGAATACGTGGTGAAAACAATGTGGAACGCAACAGCGAAAATGTTGCAAAACATGTATTTCGAAAAATTTAATGTTACTTTCAACCCTTTCACTGATTTGGCATTTAAGAAATCCCGTGATGCACGTAATTCTAAGCGAAAGAACTTACAAGGTAATTTACAAAAACGTAAAAATAGTTCAACAGCATTAACTAAAAGTGAAATTGTTAAAATGGCATTAATATGGGATGATAATAGTCCCATAGGTCTTTTAAAAAGATTTTTTCATATCGCTGCATATGAATTAGCTTGGCGAGGAGGTGAAGCTGCAAAGTGTAAAGTACACTATTTTAAAGAAGAAAAATCAAATAATGGTGATTTAACTGGTCGCATTGAATATAATACAGTTTTTTCCAAAACATGTCAGGGTGGCTCAAACAAGTGCTGCGATAGTAAATGGCTAATAAAGAACATAGAAAACCCTAGCATATGCCCAGTGACATTGTTTTATAAAATATTGTCACATAGACCGAACCATATTACAACTGATAGATTATTTATAACTCCCAATCCGTTTTGGAAAAATGATTCATCAAAAGGTTGGTACAAAAATGTTCCTATAGGAGTCAACGAAATTCTTAAGTGGACGAAAATTTCAGCTGAAAAAATTGGACTGGATACAAAGAATAAAAAAATTTCTAATCATTCTCATCGCTCAAGCGCCGTATCAACTTTAGCTAAGGCAGGTATTAATGAACAAGAATTAATTAAAATAACTGGACATTCCTCTTCCAAGTCTATAAAGCCTTATCTACAACTTGATAATGAGCATCATTCGCATCTTGTGACAAATCTCCGAGATAAAGCTTTGGATAATGAATTAGCCACAGTGTCAACAACATCCATGTCAATGTCAACAACAAAGTCTACATCAGTAAAAAAGCAAATTTCTACTGGACCAATTGTATATAATAATTGTATTTTTAACAATTGTACTTTCTAAACATTATATTTCTACTCATTGTTCGTTTAGTTTGTTAAATAAAGTTTAATTGAATTGAGTTTTTTATTCATGGGATTGTCTTACCAAATACCACGCGAGCTCAGATCTAGCAGGATATTTTTTCCGATGGTTTTCTCATACTTACTTTCATGTAGGTAATTTAACTCGATCTGTTCTGACAAAATCACTCGAGCTACGCTCTCGTGATTTTGTCAGAACAGCTCTCGTTAAATTGCCAATGAAAGTAAGTATTCGAAAACAACCACAAAAAATATCCGGCTAAATCTGAGCTCTTGTGGTATTACTCCCGACAAATACACTAGTGGTTTTTTCACTTATTCATTTGTTCATCAATATCACTGTTCCTAGTATGAATTTCAATAACTGCGTTTTTAATAATTGTAAATTAAAATAAAAATGTGTTTATTTTTAATGTTTCATAAATAAAGTTTGCATTGATATGTTTCCAAATTTCTCATTCATTAAATTGTCCTGCCGAATTACACTCGAGGTTTGTATTGATATTGGGTAAATTTGTGTTGTTCAAATTCTAAACTGTTTCCTTTAGCAATTTGACTCGAATAATTGTCAACCTAAAAACACTCCACCTTCGGTATAAATAAAATACAAACCACTTGTGCAATTATAAGTGACAAATCCATAGGTCTAGTTAAACTTGAAGCGGGTCGTAAGGGAAAATGTATAAATAAGTTTCACACTAAATGGTATTGGCTTATCAACTGCAATAAGCTACCTGGTTTAATCCCATTGTATAGAAAATCATCAAGTAAAAGATGTATAGTTTGTTCAGCCATCCTTTGCCGTTACGTCATACATTGTCCAGCTTGCTCTTTCATTCATGGAATGGATGAGACGGAATTATGACGCCATTAACGTATTTCTTATCTAAGGTCGACATAAATTTTATCTGTTACTTTTGACAATTCAGTTGTCATATTTTGAAAACAATTCTTAACATATGCCATTGATTATAATTTTGAGGTTAAGTGTAAAATAACATTCAACAAATATAAGACATACGTAAAACAGCAGAATACGTCACCGATTATGACATAACGGCAAAGGATGGTTGAACAAACTATAGATGTGCTACAGGGCCAAACTTAAGAAATTTGAATAATATAGGAGATATACAAGTTATTCATTTAAATATGCAATCTATTTTATATTTAGTTCAGTATCGCTATCCTCATCTAAATTAATTATGATTTGCGCAATTGATTCTACAGAAAGGTACCAGTTTTTCAATCAACTTTTGATACATTTTTCAACGTTCATACTTTATTTATTTTAACTGTTGTTCTTCTTAAAAATTGATAAGATTAGTTTTTGTTGAACTGCCATTAATGACATTCAAGTTAAATCTTTTCTTGATTTGATTGAATAAAATATTATTTATTTCTTTAAAAAATTAAAATCAAACATCGATCTTTTCGGGAAAGGTTTACTTACTTAGCTAAAAATAAAGTATAGGCATATAGGCAAACACAATATACTGTAGAACCTATATCTTGCTGGTAAACCGTTTCACATAAGAAGAACCCACTAGAAGTCTAGAAGTTGCAGTCGTATGCGCGAAGAAGTTGCACATAACAATATCTGAGCCGATATGACCGACATTGATGTTCAGATATTGTTATGTGCAGCTTCTTCGCGCATAAGACTGCAACTTCTAGTGGGTTCTTCTAATGTGAAACGGAGTCTAGTAAGGATAGTAGCACCGACAGTTTTTAAAACGTTCACATTCAATGCCGAGAGAGAAGAAAAAGAAAACCAGTGTAGAGTTGTGTAAGATTATGTTTTAATTAGGTACAATATTATAATAAAACTCCGTGATACAGTCTCTAAATTTTACTCGCTTCGGTAATATGGTTATCTCTAGACTAAACATTTTTAACCATCCAAATCCCAAACAGCCCTCTTCACCCTTCACCTTCACCTCAGTCGTATATATTTTATGAGGACGGTGAAAGAAATCGGATAACTAACATCGTATGTACGTATTCGAAATTATATTCCATCTCAGTCTCGCAAAATAAAATATAACAGTTGAGGCATTGAGCTTAGAGTATAAATCTGAATAGATAACTGCTACCAAACTTAATAAATTATTTGTATTCTAGATGGTATAAAGTTAAGAAGATTAAGGCAGGTACAAAAGTGAATATAATAATAGCTTAATCCAACACCCTCAAATAGAAGGATTTGTTGGGTCAGCTATTTTATACAATTCCGGAAAAAAGGCTTATCTTTAAAAATACTTGGTACTGCCGATTGATATAGTCTTATTTATAGATTTTATTACATTCAACCAAACATTATTTTCTATGGACGAAGTTAATATTAGGGACCATTAACAAAGGCAAAGGAAACAATCTTAAAATATTAATAATCACTGGTTTTCGAAGAGCAATGACCCATGCATTATATTAATAAGAGAACAAGTATTAATTGTTAGACAAACGTGCTTATTTTACAACTATTATTTTGTGATATAAATAAAACCAAGCTGATTCAAAAACAACACAAAATTAACCACGTTACGTATTTTATTTATGTTATTGATTGATTTTTGGGCTGAGGTATCTGGTTGTTTAATTAGTTGGGTCTTGATTTTGAGATGAATGAGTTCGTGATTTTGGGTAGACGTTTTTTAAACTTTAAACAGTATTTAAAGAATCATGGATTATTTTGTTTACCAATATGTACCAATAGCTTTGCTTCATTGTTCAATCGAATGCAAGAAGAAAATTATGTTTTTCAGCAAACTGAAATGTCTACAAATAGACTGGCGAAAACCGCATAATTTTATAATTCCTTCTATAAATATATATTTATAATCAATTATGGTCAGAATTTCCTGTTATTTGGGTGTTTAAAATTTACAAAATTCATTACAAAAGATGATTTAATTATTGCGGTTTATTGTTTACTCAATTGCAATTCATTTCTATTTACATAACCGTTACTAAAGTCTGTACAGAAAGTACGAGGAGTAATAAACCCTAATTA